>CP139502.1:243412423-243611272 GCA_021014915.2 Artemisia tridentata subsp. tridentata
TTTTGTTATTTTTTTCAATTCTTATTATTTTGCTTCTCTTCTTCTCCTCTTGTTCTTCCCTACGAATGAATGATATGATCCACAATAATCATATCACATATAACCGTTTTTCTTTCTCTTTTTGGTATGTTTGCAAATCATGCGCATGTTTCTAGATCTTTATTTTATTAAGTTTACTATGTTTTTGCTTACAATTTGTGTTTATGTTTAATATTTTTGTTTCACTCGTATCTTTGGTTTTCTTAACTTACTACTCAGATGGTGGCTGGAACAAGATGAGGCAGCTGCCTCCATAACCCAACTTTTTTTTTAACAAGGATACACTCTAGAGAATTAGGTTTTTGTTTCTACCTATTATTTGTATGATAAAAGGCTTGATTCTCTAATAGAGGTTGCTTAGTGTTTGAGTAGTCGCAAAATACTGTTGTTCTCATTTACTTGATAACAAAACTAATGAGAAGTAATCTAACCAAGTAACATGCCTAATGTCACACCCCGCTTAGGTGGAAACGCGAGGCGTGATGGAGAAGATCATCACAACACATTGATATAAAGCAATAGAAAATTCACTAAATGAAAAATCAAAACCAAAATACCATGATGACTCCCGACACAAGTGGGGACTTGTATCATGATTAGTCGCAACCACGACAAACATAGTCATGAAGTCATATAAATCCCACAACCGGGACAAGGTCCAAACAAAGCAAACAAACATAAAAATGTGCAAATGCAATCTTAATTAAGAAGAATAACCCAAGAGGGCCTCGCCTAAGGTCTCGCTAAGCCATGTAATAAGCTCTGTCCTCCTTAAGCATTGCTATTAGTATTACCTGAAAATGAATACTCGAAAACGTCAACATAATGTTGGTAAGCTCGTTGGTTTAAATAATAAGACGCAGTTTGATGTGCATGAAATACGAGTAGGGCAACAATGTATAATAAAAGCATAGGAGCAATTAGTTTCTACCAAGACTTAAGAATAATATAAGATTTTCAAAGTTTGAAGATGATACATAATTCTTGAGTCTTGATAGAATCAAGGCGTGTATCCCACGTGCAATACAAATAAATATCTATGATGTTTATAGTGAGATTTCTTATAAAGTTGAATACTTTAGTAATAGTGTTTCCAAAAATCTAGAGATTGAGTAAAGCTCATATACTACCAAGTAGTATTTAAGATCTGTAAGTCAAACTCGAAAGGGCATCGATTTGTAGATCACGAGTAAAATCTCGTAGCTGCTTTGGAATGGAATGTTCAGGTAAGGCTAGAAGATGCTTTACATACGGGATAGCTAACCAGATTAGCACAAGTTAAACTATGATCAAAATTAATGTTCTCAAACCAAAGAGTCCTTCACCGGACTGATGAAGGAGTTCGACTTAGAGTTAAGCAAAGGAATCGAGCGTGTTATAAATTTATTTAGAACATTTAACTAAAGAGTAGAAAACATGATAGGAATTATAGATCCAGCGTGGTCTATAAGGAATTCCTAATATTGCAGGATTTAGTGGGAGGATAACAAGATCATTAAACGAAACAAACCTTGCTAAGTAAGGCAAGTTAGTTTGGCATGATAGGATGTGTTGATCTTGTGGTTGTAATGAACAAATTAAAACACCTAGTGACTTAAAAGATTTGAGGTTATGTACAACAAATCAGGAAATGTGCAACTACATCGTGGTTTCAGAAAAGCTTGCACTGAAAGTTCTCAAAGACTTAGGATAATCATTAATAAGGAGTCACGATTCTAATTTGTAAAATTAATTCCATTCTATTCAATCCATATAATGAAGTGCATCATTAACGCTAAGCTGAGTGTGTCGCGATTTAGCTAAGTCTATCATCCAATAAAACTAAATAGTTTGCACCAATACTCTCTTAGGTTCATAGACAATAAGACAAAAGCAATCTAGAAGATTGGAAGTGAGGCTTAGGGGTTCTCCTAAAGAGAATCGTTAGAAAGTTTGAATAAAGTATATAGTAATTGGAAACTCCTAAATACTTTCTGGTATGAGCTAAATCAATCGCCAGGGAATCGAAGTAATGTTGCTGACTCGTGAAAATCGTACGAGACACTACGAGTAGATTCCACTTAGCGTATTTTAAAAACATGAATGGAAGACATTCCATTCTAAAAGTGTCCTTAGTTGATTATCATGGAGGGATACCAAGATAATGATTACAACTATTATGAAACGAAAAACATTTCGGTGAAGATGGTGAGTTTTATATGCATTTGTGGTACAAATGTTGGACGTGACCATGAGCGAGAAGCGACCACATGGATCAAATTTATTGGTGTTCACTGATCGTGACGGACTATACTAATGACTTGAGGATGTGAAACATTCGACTTTGTTTCTCATCGAATTTAGACTTAGTTTCCAGTTACAACGTAAAAGCGTAACGTTGTATGCTAAGGTCAAGTTCAGTGGGAAGTGAGGAAAAATGATTCATTGGCCAAGATGGCAATTTGCAGCTCCATGTTGAAATAGACTGGAGAGAATGATATTTTTCCTGGCCCCTTGTGTGTAATTTTTGAGGAAAAGTTCGGCCGAATGACGATGTGTCTTTGACACTTTGGGAGTCAAATCATTCACGAAACCAAGAAGGGTGAAAGTATTACAGAATATACATCCATATCTGATACTTTTAAAATAATATCGATAAAGTTTAGTCAGGCGTGGCTAACGAAAAATTACTGTAAAGGTATTGAATCAATTTATGTGAGCGAGGTACTACAATTTCTTGCTCGGGACCTTTTCGTACTGTAAAAGAACATTCCTATATTGTTGTATTTGCACAAGTGGGAGTTTGAAAGGTTTGTGTGCAACAACACAACGACTTTCACTCTTGGCTTAACAGAAAGGCCGAAGGGTCACACTAAATAGAATGATGCAAGCGGAAATAAGAAACAAGTTTACAAAATGAAATGAGGTTAAAAAGGAAATGAAAATACGAAGTTATTTTCATTTAAGGGTTTGGCAGTTATTACCAACAAGTCTAATATTTATCTAGGATAAATATTAGAGGGTAATTAATGACAAAAAGCAAAACAAAAAGCCTCAAGGGTGTTTGTTTTGCTCGTTCAAACGCCCAAACCAAATAGGGGAGCAGTTTGTTTCCTAAACAAACTCCAATACTTGTTCTCCAATATTCTAGAACCTTCCTTGGTATCCTATAAATACTCAGGGTTTTCAAGGGTTCTCATAACACACTCCTCTAACCCTAAAAGTCTCCCCTCTCTCTCCCTCTTGGTCGATCGACTGAACCCACACAAAGGGTTTCGAAAAACCCTTTGGTCGATCTTAGTTGACCGATTTTAGGGTTTTCTTCAAACCCTAAATTGATCAAATCACTTGTGTGGCTTTACCCTCTTTCGTACTCGCCAAACTTGCAATAGGTTCGAGCCCTGGTTCTACCTATGCAATATCGGTGGATACCTAAAGCAACCCTAAAGGTTATTGTTTCTATTAAACCCTAGAAGTGTTCGTGAGGCAACAAGAAAATCAAGAAGGTGTTCCGCACAGTTATTTTGGTCAAAGAAGCTTACTAACATCAGGATAATCAAGTAAGTTTTCTAAACACCCTTTATATGTGTTAGTTGTGGTTATATCACTGTTTAGTAGATCTGCAACTACGTTTTTGGTCTGCACAGTTTTGGTGTGTTTATTTTTCCGTTGTGCATGTCTGATAACTATGCGGATGACCACCAGAACCTTACATATAGTAATTTATTAGTAGGTGATCATCTGAAAATAAAATTACTTGAATCATTAAAAATCCTGGCAAGTAACCTTTAGTGGTTAGGACCATGACCATTGGCCTGACAACGTTAAAAGTGGTATATAGTAGGGTTTAAGATTTAGTGAACGGTAAGTAGGCAAATTACTTAGTAATTAAGTGTATGGCAAATACATAGAAACATTTTCATATAGATTAGTTGAGAAGTTTAAAGCTTGGACGATAACTGGGATGCGACCCTGACATCAACGTATGTAGTTATAAGAAGAAGCATGTAGGGAGTGCCGACTGTAACACACCAACACTACCTAAGACTCACTGAAACATAGCTAGATGAACATTGCACACACATTCAAGTCATTGATAGGATAGATGATTAGCAAGGCGAGCACGTCCTTTATCTATTGATTGTTTCATTAATTTCCTTTCCGTATTACTTTCTATTTATCATTTATTTATTTTACTATTAAATAATCGTGTGGATTTAAAGCATAGTCGTCTAATTAGTTTAATTTACTTAATCACACTTCAAGTACCCTCGTTCCAGCAAACAACTTGGTCTTACCAAGTCTATACTATACATGAACGGGTAAACTGCCTCAGAGTGTTGGTGAAGTCTCAACTAGTTCGGTATATAAATTATTAAACTATATTTCACACATCAATATGATAAGACACAAGACGTTGAAGACGAGAAGTATTGAGGAATATATGCTTTGACGATTTATGGTTATGAGTAACTTGCACATTTTACGTTATGTATTATAAGTTATATGTCATTATTAAAACATGAAAGACGATTTAGTTTAAATATCTTCATCTTTGCACTATATCAAATAAGCTAATTTTGATCTTTAGTGGGCGATATTACGTGTCAAAATTGATTCTCTCATCATTCGAATTAAAAACTCCTCGTATATATAATTATTCATTTTATATGTTCTCTTATTATATATTAATTAAGAGATGTTAATATTGTCTAAGTTTTTGCTAACTTTTTTTATATATATAGTGTCATTGAAAAAAGAATATTGTCTAGTGGTTGGGAATTGGCTTGGTGACCTTTAGGTCTCAAGTTTAAACCTCACTAATGTCAACTTTGAGATATTAAGAAGTCCCTCTATGATGGTTTGGCTTGGGTATACTCAAGTCAAGTCTGAGGGAGCAGGGTTTACTCCTATTAATCATCGTGCCTTCGGGCGGATTAGTAGGGGTTTTCCCCCATCGGGTATTTGAATAAGGCTTTCCACTTCGAGGGAGCTCTCTAGCGCGGGCCCGATTAAGACAATGTAAGCTAACCTCCCAAAACACATCGAATGAAATTCACCTTTCAAAAAAAAAAAAACCTCAAACCAAAGAAAAAACCGACTTTATAGGTAGAAATTGAGTTCCACATGCCTGGTTTTTTGAAGAAAAATGAAGACCAAATCCCAATTTATATCAAGGGTAAATAGTATAACTTAACCTAAACTAAAAGGACCATTTATGTAATTACCTCTTTCAAAATCATAACAGAACTAAAAAATCTGTTAGCCAACAAATTTGGAGGGAAGAATATTGGCCGGATTATTCATTTGCATCATCTCAGGTCACAATCATCCTTCATTTCTCTCAAAATTCTGACCCACACCGTCCGATAAGTTTTACATTTTACGCTCGATTTGCGTTTGATGTATGTCGACAGATTTGAAGACGAAAAGAGGCTGCTGATTGCCGGATTTACACGTCATGGATGCCCGGAAATCAACAGTCTCTTAAAACCACGTTTATATGGTTATTGTCTTCACCCTTTAAATTACCGTAACTCGTTTTACGTATCGATTGCTATATTTCTTTTTTTCTTTTGTTATGATGTGATTATTTGTTGAAGCTAGCTATGATTCATATGTTAATAATTTATTACCCAATTGTTGGCTCACTGTCGCAATTATCCGTTTTATACATTCAAGAGATTTTTTTTATTTCTTTATACGTATATATATGGATCCTTGTTAAGGTTAATTGTGTCATATTTTCGAAATATGAAATATTAAGATAGCGAAAGTGAGTTATTTATATTTTGGAATTTTGGGTGGATATAAAAACTAATAATGGATGACTGAATTATTGTTCGTGTCGAAGAATATCTATAATCTGTTTCAGAAACTTTGTACAATGCTGTGCTCGATATTTGATGAATTTCGTGGTATCCACATTTTCATGATCTACTTTTAGAGTCTCTGAATGTATATGAGATTGAAATGTTTATTGACTTTAACAGTTAAGTTTCTATTTGTGGTTAACGATGTTGAAATTTTCAGGTCATTACTAAGTATATGAGTTTGCAGTATGCATATTTCTCATATCAAGACAATAAATGATTAAATGTATATGGAAAGAAAGGTTTAATTGGCTTCTAGTGTTGAGTTTTCATGTTGTACTCGATAAACGTTAACCTGTCTGAAGTTATTTACATTGCTATGTACTTCTTGTAGACCCTAGAGTTCTTGATTTACATTGTTCATTTGTAATCCAGATATCTTAGTGATTTGACATGGGATCTTTAGATAGCAGCTCAGACCAAAAATTTGAAGAACAAGAGCATGAAATCAAGAGCGACAACAGTGAATTTATGGTAGATTCTCCGACTACTTCTGATAAAAATGATCTATTAGAATTGGTGTCAGAGCCTTCAAGTGCAAGTGATACTGAGTTTAATGAGTTGGTAGTACAGTCTCCTACCGATTTCAATGAAGACAAAGCCTCGACTTCTTCCTCTACATCATCAGGTGATTTTACGTTAGAAGACCCCTTCCAAGACTCAGATAGCGAAAATGGTGAAAATGCTAATACGGGTACTATTGAAAGCCCTGAAATACAGGTTATGGAGCGTCCAACGTCAGAACAGTATAGAATACCATCGTCTGTTTTTGCTAGAAAAGAATCGCATAATACAGGATGGGGCATGGCTTCAAATGAGTCTTTATTTAGCATTAATATGGGAGGCATGAGTTTTCGCAACCAAGATAGTATGGTTTGGAGATTGGGAGATCTAGACCTAGGATATTCTATAGAACCGTCTCCATCTCGTGAGAACAAATTCCAAGATGGAAAACCAGAGGTAGAAACAATTCCTGAATTGGATGAAACGGGCGAAACCAGTGACTCAGATGCATCAGACAAGAATCTTGACCCGGATGAAGCTCCTAACACTCATAAGTTTGGCGAGGAGGATAAGATTCACAGTCTGAATGAGTTAAGTGTCAATCCTGGAACAAGCAGTGGACCCGCAAATCCAAGTTTACAAGACAGTCAAGAAGATCAAGTAAATGCATCAGTTGTCGAAGAGCTCAATACTCATTTTGCTGCAGCAGATAGTGGCGATAGAAGTTCTTTTGCATTTCCAATGTAAGTTGTTTCATTAACATTTACTTATCGTATGAAGAAATCTTGCATTAAGAAGTTTGTCCAAACACAGTGTCTCTAATATATATACTTCTGATTTGTATGATTGTTTAGGGGTAATAATCAGTTTAGTATAAGTGTCAACTGAAATACTTTTTTTCCGAACATGAAGTTTAACTGCAGGGACTTCATCTAGGACAAATGGTTCTGCAAAGGCAATAAAGTCAGAATCACAAGTAGAGACGCAACCTAATTCAGCGTCACAGCCTGAACCAGACAAACATCAGCAACCATCAGCGCCCAAGGCAGATACTCCAGCTTCATCTTGGACAAACTGTTTTGGATGTTGTGCGTCTTGTTCTTGATTTGTGCTTGCATTCCTGTTAACAATGGTAAGACAAAGGATTCGATGGAAGATCTTGTATACACGGTCATAGCAAGGCGATTGAAGCAACACGATGTCAGGAACTGATGTTTTTGGTGTTAGTATCATCTTAATAAAATAGGTTTCATTGTAGGTAAATAGTTTTGTTTATAGTCAAGTCTAAGCAATTGGTGTGTGGACTTGATACAGTTAGGTTTTTTGTGTATCGCTTTTGAATGCATGATATGTTTGCATACATTTAAATCAGTAGTAAACCATGTAGAAACACACATTAATCACTCTTTTCATAATAATCATAATGTTACTAACTTTCATTATGTTGTAAGCATACACTCGTAATGATCCTGTGAAGCAAGCTCAGAGATCATGAGTCATCATCCATCACAAGCATAGCATACCTCCTGATCTACCAAAAGGCTTGGAGATCTTGAAGTCATCATCCACCAAAGCATACCAACATATGAAGATTCAAGGGCACTTGAAATCCTCATTATTTGAATACTTCTTATTCAAAAAGTTCATGTAGATTCCACATGCATATATGAAGATCCATCACAACAAGCTTAGGGAACTTGTGATCTTCATCCATTGAAGGCTTCCTATCAATAGAAGTTCATTTAGATTAGTCATTCATATCCATGACCCATTTATGTCATGGATCATCATTGTAAACATCATTGCATCACAATCTAAACACCAAACTAGATTAGATGGTTTATGTGTTTGTGCCATAAAACACAAGGTTTCTATGTTGGGCCATAAAACATAGCGGGAGTGGTTGTACCCTTGTTAAAGAACTCGACATCTAGCTTAGTGTCGGAAATTGTATAAGTGACGTTAGGTTGGTTTTACCTCGAACTAGAACTCGACATCTAGCTTAGTGTCAAAAATTGTATAAGCGACGTCGGGAGTGGTTGTGCCCTTATAAAAGAACTCGGTATTTAGCTTTGTACCGGAAAAAGTATAAGCGACGATTGTAAGGTTTTCTCCGCCGAGAAGGGAGCTTGTTGACCTAGTGAAGTAACTCTCGAGTTGGGTACTCGGGGAGTGGAGTAGGGCAGAGAGGAGCTCCGTGACCGAACCACTATAAATCATCGTGTTCGGTTTGCGCTTTCTTTTACTTATGGCTTTACTTTTATATTTGCATTATATGATTGCTTGTGTTGTGATTAGTTGATAATACTTGTGTGACAACTTGTTTAGTATATGCTAGTCATAAACTATACTTAACATCTTTCATATTACAACAAGCTTAAACGGACATTTGATACAACAAGTTTTAAGTGATTAAAACGGGAACGTATTCACCCCCCCCCCTCTCTACGTTTTCACAATTGGTATCAAAGCCTCGTGGCTCTTATTTTCAAAACAAATGGTTTTTAAAATGGAGTACGATCCATGTATCAAATTACCATTGAAGCGGAATATAATATGAAAAATGTTTCGCTAAGTATACTTAGAAATTTTGTTATTAAATGTTACTTTGTATACAAGCTTGAAGATGTCTTTGGAAAATCAAAAGAAAAGATGTCTCAAAAGAATTAAGTGTCAAATTGTGTGCTTAAAGCAAATTTACGAAAAATACGATTCTTAAAGGAGTGTTTGGGATAACTATTAATTTAGTTGAAAAATCCCTTCGTAAATGATTTGATAAGTCACTTAAGTAGAAATGATACTAAAATAGGAGATATTCATATATGTAAAAGAAACTAATCAAGCTTGATGTACATCGTCATGTTTAAACACAAAGTGACAAAAATATCTTTCCTTTTATGCTATGCTATATGACTGCTTGTTCTAGTTGTTTGCTTGTTGAATGTTGTGATTACACTTGTTTGTTTGTAATACATAAGTGTCAATCTTGTCATGATATTCATTTGCTTGTTTATCAATTTCTTATTTATGCACAATAGGACATTTGCTAGATCTTGTGCACTAAGTTGATAAATTGTTTTTGTATTACTTATAGACTTAGATATTCTTCTTTGCATATGTTATGTGAAAGCCTTGCATAATTTACTTAGAAATAAGAACTAAGTAAAACTAGTTAAGTATCTTGATAAGTACTGTCTTGCACAATATCTCACTTAATGGTTCAAGTGTTAAAATGTGTAAACATGTAGTATCTGTGAAAATGGTGATTGGTACATTTGCTTCTAATCATGATGTTTAATGTATTTGTCTTGTCATAGGATAGAAACTTACCTTTGAATATTCATGTGAACTAACCGTGTCATGTTCGGTCGATAACACTTTGATGTTATCAAATTTCCATGGTTAAGCCACTGTTTGGCTAAACATCCATTTTTAGTAAGTTCAAAATCCTCGGTTTGATCTTTATGTTACCATGTGTTAGAATCTGTGTTTTTGGTTTTAATCAATCACAACTAAGTAGTTACATAAGTTTTAGGAAAATTTTTGGGAATTGAACGGGTTTCGGGTCTTTTGAAATGCCCTTTGTTAAGTAATGTCACTTGGCGGATCAGACGGAACCAAAGGGATCCGTCTGTTCAAACTTTTGGTGCCGCCAAAATAAGTCCCACGGATTCCGCGGAACCAAAAACTGGGCTCCGCCTTTGTTATCATTTGGTTCCGCCAGAACAAACAGCTAGATTTTTAAATTTTCATTTAAATCCCTCACTCAAGATCACTCACTTTCATCACTAGAATTCTTTTCACTGATGTTCACTCATTTTAGGATTAGGAAATCTCACTTCCACCTATAGGATAATCATCTCTAACCATACTTTCAAAATTCACGATGTAACGCCCCAACCCGAGAAGGGTCAAAATGTAACATTATGGTGTCAATCAAAACATAAATGCAAGCGGAAGACTTTATTAATTACAAGGTTACATAAATTCTTCCGATGAAAGATAAAATACTAGGTCTGAAACAGAATAACTTCTAAATGAAACACAATCCCAAACAAAGTCTAAATGAAAAATAACTCCAAATCTAATCCAAACGCAAGTGGGTAACTATCGTCAGGGTGGTCCACCAAAAGCTCCTACTCTCATCACTCAATCCCAGCATCCCGCTTGATACCTGCCGCAGGGAAAAGAAAATGCGGCTGAGCTTAAAAAGCCCAGTGAACAGATATAAACAAATGAAAGGTAATAAGCGTATACGAAATGAATAAGCGAATGAATCCAAGAGAACCTGCTAAACAAGATGTCAAACAGAATATGGAACATATGAAAGGAATCAAAGCATAATAATGAACATAAAGTGGATATCAATATCAAGGAAATGCCCAACAAATCATATAACAAATTGCACATGGAGTAGCTAGCTCGATGTACCACATAGTGAAATTGGGTGTATTGCACACACACAAGTCCATTCACAATCATATATCAAATCATAACTGAACAAATACCTAGGATGCATCCATACGCTCCCTTCAAAACAGAGATACATATGCCAGTTCTAGACTAAACATACATATAATATACACGGGCCAGGTGCGCTATATATAGCAATATAATCAAATGGGAACGCAGTGGACAAAAACCCGCCTCCACTGACAGCGTCATTACCATTGGTGCATCAATGGCACGGTCATGGACTCCCCATGACTGGCAACAAATATGGGCAACATAAATAGGCATAACACATGCAATATAATGATAAGGGATAATTACAGCTCAGATAATAGCTATATAAATAGAATATAGCATGAAACGAATAATCAAACGAATACTAAACAAATATGGATCATATCGAACGGAATCATATCAAACGGGTCATAGCAAATGGATCATAACGTAGCAAACGAATCAAAGTCAAGTATAAAGAAGTCATGAGAAATCCCTACTGAGAAGGGATAGAATATCTGTACCTTATGCAAAACAACTCAGACAAAATAGGAAAGCACTCAGAAATAGAGATTACTCATTCTTCACAGAACCTATACAAATTAATGATCACATATTACTTATAAGCTCATTTTACAAGTTTACTGCTTATAGTTATTCAGATTCCATATTTAGGGTTTCTTTCTATTTTTAGAAACTTTCCATTTTTTGTAACTTTCCATTTTTAGTAACTTGTCATATTTAGAAGGTTTCCATATTTAGAAACTTCCCAGATTAAGTAAGTTTCCATAATTAGTAAGTTTCCCGATTTAGTAAGTTTTCATAATTAGTAAGTTTCCCGATTAATAACTTTTAAGGTTATAAATGACAATTAAGTAAACTTAAAGACTTAATATGACCAATATTATAGTTTAGGGTTTAATATGGCAACTTATAATAGTTTAGGGTTTAAAATGTCATTTTAGCAAAGTTCAGGGTCTAAAATGTAAATTGTAAATATATGATTAATTCTCACGTTTGTAGATTTCATGCATCTTATTAAACACACCCATGCAACTTATTCCACCTTATTCATTTTAAAGACCCTAATTCGACAACAAACACAACTCCATAACCCTCTTGTTCACTTTCTCTTAATCGACCCATTTTACATCTCATTTAACCGAGCACTCCACACTAACATACCTTTTTATACACAACCTATACAAATTCATTTTTCCCTTTATAAAACCGAATCAAACTTGACCCTTTTTACCCTTTCCGTTAACTATAACATGCGAGACCAAAACCACTCTTGACAACCCAATTTCGCCCAAAACAATTAACCATATTTGACCCATGTTTCCCCGTGTTTAAAACCCTTAAACCCGACATCAAACACCCTCTCGAACACACATGCAAAAGCACCCTTTTCTAGCTTATACGTCACACATCATCACACCATTTCAATCACATACACGACACAACACCACCTCTTTTCCAGCCACTCGACACACACAACCACACGCCATATTATATCACTTAACTAGGACATATTAGTGAATCTAAACCACATTCTTATGATTTTTAAAGCCTAACAATTAAGCTCCAAAAATTCTGAATTAATTCTCAGTGATTCCCATATCATTTAAGTACTTCCACAAATTTTTATAGATTTTAATACAAAGCACAAGTACTGTTTTAAAAATCATATTTCCAGACCTGTTCAGAAAGTTAACTGCAGATACACACAGAAATTTTTCCTTTCATTTACCTATTTCAACACTTCATAAAAATCCACAAAAATTCCAGGAAGTCACAAGTAACTTATATATCACTCCTGTAAAAGGAGAGCTCTCAGTTCCTTGTGGTTTGAAAATTAAAATTCATAAACACCGACTGATTTTTAAGTTCCCAAAACTTAGGTTTGACACATGATCCCATAAATTCATAAAAATGACCAATACGACTCCAATTCACTCCCAATCAATTGAAAAAACTTAATTAAGACATTAAACTAGGTTTAGAAGCAAAGAATCAGTAGTATACACTTATGAAACTCAAGCTATAGTGTTCACATATTCAGCCTTCAAAACTGTTTCGTTCAAAAACCCGTTTAAGACCATCATGTAACATGTTTAATTTATACCAACGCACACGACACCTTATAATCCATGACACATGCATCTGACATCATCTTAACATATTCAATTTATCACACAACTATCACACCATCATAAGCCCTATCAAACCCTAACCCTAACTCGTATCATTTATACAAACCAAACAAGCCCTAAACCTTAATCTCTCATGCACCATAGCACACACCTCTTATTAATTCATGTAGGGTTTTATTTCCAAGATTTAGGTCATGTTTTAATGAGTTTATTAGGGTTAAAGACCAGGCCCTAAGCATATAACAACTGATTTCTTATGATACATATATATATGTTTGTCGAATAGATTTCAAAACCAAAAGTGATGGATGATACCTCAGATCTGAATGTCGAGACCAAAAGAACCCAAAGGGCCGCCCACAATTGAAACACAAATACACCCAAGACTACCACGATCCACTCACCTTCAAACCTCCTTCGTACCTTCTTGATTTCTTGGAGATGGAATAAAATGTCGCCACTTTTAGTTTTAGGTTTTAGAGTGTGTTGTGAAAAGTGATATACGGTTTGAAAGAAAAAAAAATAACGAATGGGGTTTCATGGGCTGGAATGTCATGTATTTGGGGGAGGCCATGGAGACCATTTCATCTTCAATATTAAAATTTTTTTGGCCCATAAAGTTGTGTACAAAACTAAATATATTCGGCCCTATATAAGACTTATGTAACGTGTGATATTTCTTGTCAAAGTAGATTGTGCCGTATTCATGCATTACTTAACTTTTAGATTTCATATATTTGGTTTTATATCATACGTATAACCCAAATTCTAAGTTATATTCATATAAATAGTTCAAAGTTATAACGGATTTTGGTTTATTATAATTCTTCCCCTCTAAAAAGAAAAATTTCGTCATCGAAATTTGAATTCGCAAAAGTTAGACGGAGACATATCAACCTTAAAAAGAAATGACAATAATTAGCCGCACGCTCGGAGAGGTTCTTCCAAAGAATCTTAATTAACGAAAATGTTTTGTTTCTCATGACTCGATCCAGACAAACTAGGATAGCCCCAGGCTCTCCACGGCACATAAATTATAACAAATCTGATCCAACGAATACGAAACAAATACGTTGTAGATGACAGATGTAATCTCACAAAGAGATCATGAAACACATATACACACGAGGCAACTACGGAGGTAGTGCTAAACTATAAAACTTCATCAATTCTCTCCAGATTCTGAATGTACTAAGGAACTTACTAATAATCAAAGAAGCACATACCGAATCATCAAACGTATCAAGAGCTTCATAAGGAGGTGGGTAACATATTCGTACTGACGATCAATTAAGCACATATCAGAATATCAAAACGTATCAGAAGACATAACAGAATAGGTATGATAATCGTACGGATAAGAATGAATCTAAGGTCTAACGTATCGCGAACTAAATCTTCCTTATATGCCAAAAAGTTTAACTCCTCTGTACGGAAACATCATACGGAACACACAAATTCCCAGTCTAAAGTACCAAAATTTCTCTTCCACAATGATAACTAATCCATTAGTCACTGAATCAACTCCGGACCTTCAATAAGTAACTCTCTGACTTAATTCAACCAAAAGGTGCTCCACATCTCCGTTCATACAAAACTTTGAAAGAAAAATCCTTGTCACTTGCGAGCCTTCTAATCATAGTGAGCAAACACAACCAGAACTAACACCTGTCAAATTTCCTGCTCAACACATTATCCAAGCTCGAATAGTTGTTCTGCTTATCCATCAGTCTGGAGGTGCAAAGCATTACTAAACTTGAGTCTGGTTCCTCAAGCCTTCAGTAGCTCTTCCTAGGAATGTGAAGTAGAAACGCGAATCTCTGACACGATCACTGCAGGTGCGCCATCTAGCTTGAATAATCTTCTGCCGAAAGAAATCTATGCCAACCTTCCCAGTGAGTCGACCTCGTCAAACAATCCACTACAACTCAATTCATGTTGTCCTTCCTAAATGTGCGCGAAAATCCCGTTACAAAGTCCATGAAGATTAAATCCCACTTCCACCTACGAACATCGAAACTAAGGAAAACCACTTGTACGCTGAGGCTGAATCTTAACCTGTTGACATGCTAAACACTTTGCCACCACTGTAGTTACAATCATCTTCATACCATTCCATCAAAATTCTGCTTCAAGTCTCTATACATATTAGTACAACTAAGATGAATAGAGCAATTAGAATTGTGTGCTTCAACCAAAAACCGCTTCCTTCAAGTCTTCTAACATATATCATATTCCACCGTCTTGCTCCTGAGCTTCTTCATGCCTATCACAAATCACCCCCAAGTCCTGTGTCGGATAGTTCACCTCATACAGTTATCGTTGTGCTGATGCATAACCAATACTCTTCCCGTGTTACATAAGGCCATAACTAAGTCTCCTTCTTTAGTAGAAACAAATCTCTTTTTAGCTTCTCAAGATTCTCCTCTCATTCTTCATCCCAATCAAAATTTACTCTTCAAGAATATATATTACCTAGAGCATCTTCTGACGTAGAAATTTCAACGCAAATATGAAAATGATCCTCGTGTTTCTCTTTCTTCTCTGAATATACCAATATGTCATACTATGACAAATCATCCAAGTATTCATAAAAGGCACGATTCATTGATTCCATAGAAATGGTCGAAGCAATAGCCAATACAATTGGCATCACAATACTCGTAGAGATCATAACGAATACGGAAAGCAATTCTAGGAACATCTCGCTCCTTTAAACGTAACTGAAAATAATCAGATCCAAAACTCAATCACTGAGAAAAACTTCACACCCTGAAGTTGATTAATCAAATCGTCGATTCGAGGTAACGGATAACGGTTCTAACTATAATACTATTCAGTTTCCAAAATTCAACACACAACTTCATGCTATCATCATCCTTCTTCACGAATAAAACTGGACCACGAAACGGAGACACCCTCTGACAGATAAAACCACTTCTTAGAAGTTGATCCTTCAATTCTTTCCTTTTAACTGATGTCGTTCAATACGAAGTTTCATAATTAGGCAAAACGTTGCTCTTATACGGATAGGGTTTCTGAATCAACCAGCTTACTGATCTCTTGCATTGCTCAAGATCTCCTATGATCCCAATAAGTTCAAGTTATATGATGTAACTATTATCACGTTGGCCAGGCGTCATAATACTTGCATCATATACACATGCCTTTATTGCAATCACATTCTACCTCGAGTCGTGACTAAGCAAATTCTCATAACCAGATCAAAACAACTTCACATTCAGATGGTAATCTTGGTAGTTCCTTAAGGAATACATCGCGAACATTTCAAACAGCCGAATAACTCTCGACGCGATTTTCATCAAACAAAGTATCTTCACAACCGCGAGGGATTAACGTATGAGTTTTCAAAGCAAAGATGATCATAATTGTTTACCAGGTTGGGAACCATGGTACAGAATTTTGAGTTTCTCAATCGCCAAAGACGACAAATCTAATATGACCGTTGTTAGCATCTCGATGCTCAGTCAACAAATCCGTATCCAGAATAATATCGAATCAAATATTCCAGAGAAAGACAGATCAGCAGAGTGGATCTTATCATTCAGAAGTGAGGGAAACATTCCCATACTCGTGGTTAATCATCACAAGATTTCTCATATGAATAAGAATGGGTAAGATGAATCTAATAGTGTAGGGAGGCTTAAATATGCTTAGCAAAAGCAAGAGAAGTCACAGAATGTGTCAAACACATCATGGTCACAAGAATTCTCAGAATGATCGAAGAGGCATCTAAATTATTAACAAACGAATCAGAGGTTAAGGTCAGAATCAGAAAATAAGGCTTGTATAATGTCAGGCATTACTACAAATTCTCAATGCATTCTAAACTTACTCGGTCACAAATCTTAGGTTGTGCAAAATAATAAGTTTCGAATCTCCGAAAAAATTGTTCTTAAAAGGTTTTAACTAAAAGTAAGGCACGAATCAGAGTGATGCGGAAGCAATGATACTTAAACAAATGTCTTATAGTCTACCCAATCCTCACCGGTTATAATTTAAGTTTCTTCAGAGTAGAAATCCAAAGGAAAATTCTCAAGGGTTGTTTCATAAGCTCCTATCGTGCAAACCTAAGGGCCAAATCTTTCACAGGTCATAACTTAAAGTACTACAGGTCGAAGCCTAAGCTCTGATACCATAATTGTAACGCCCCAACCCGAGAAGGGTCAAAATGTAACATTATGGTGTCAATCAGAACATAAACGCAAGCGGAAGACTTTATTAATTACAATGTTACATAAATTCTTCCGAGGAAAGATAAAATACTAAGTCTGAAACAGAATAACTTCTAAATGAAAGACAATCCCAAACAAAGTCTAAATGAAAGATATTTCCAAATCTAATCCAAACGCAAGTGGGTAACTACCGTCAGGGTGGTCCACTAAAAGCTCCTACTCTCATCACTCAATCCCAACATCCCGCTTGATACCTGCCGCAGGGAAAAGAAAATGCGGCTGAGTTTAAAAGCCTAGTGAACAGATATAAACAAATGAAAGGTAATAAGCATATACGAAATGAATAAGCGAATGAATCCAAGAGAACCTGCTAAACAATATGTCAAACAGAATATGGAACATATGAAAGGAATCAAAGCATAATAATGAAAATAAAGTGGATATCAATATCAAGGAAATGCCCAACAACTCACATAACAAATTGTACATTGAGTAGCTAGCTTGATGTACCACATAGTGAAATGGGGTGTATTGCACACACACAAGTCCATTCACAATCATATATCAAATCATAACTGAACAAATACCTAGGATGCATCCATACGCTCCCTTCAAAACAGAGATACATATGCCAGTTCTAGACTAAACATACATATAATATACACGGGCCAGGTGCGCTATATATAACAATATAATCGAATGGGAACGCAGTGGACAAAAACCCTCCTCCACTGACAGCGTCATTACCATTGGTGCATCAATGGCACGGTCATGGACTCCCCATGACTGGCTACAAATATGGGCAACATAAATAGGCATAACACATGCAATATAATGACAAGGGATAATTACAGCTCAGATAATAACTATATAAATAGAATATAGCATGAATCGAATAATCAAACGAATACTAAACAAATATGGATCATATCGAACGAAATCATATCAAACGGGTCATAGCAAATGGATCATAACGTAGCAAACAAATCAACATCAAGTATAAAGAAGTCATGAGAAATCCCTACTGAGAAGGGATAGAATATTTGTACCTTATGCAAAGCAACTCAGACAAAATAGGAAAGCACTCAGAAATAAAGATTACTCATTCTTCTCAAAACCTACACAAATTAATGATCACATATTATTTATAAGCTCATTTTACAAGTTTACTGCTAATAGTTATTCAGATTCCATATTTAGGGTTTCTTTCTATTTTTAGAAACTTTCCATTATTAGTAACTTTCTATTTTTAGTAATTTTCCATATTTAGAAGGTTTCCATATTTAGAAACTTCCCAGATTAAGTAAGTTTCCATAATTAGTAAGTTTCCCGATTTAGTAAGTTTCCATAATTAGTAAGTTTCCCGATTAATAACTTTTAAGGTTATAAATGACAATTAAGTAAACTTAAAGACTTAATATGACCAATATTATAGTTTAGGGTTTAATATGGCATCTTATAATAGTTTAGGGTTTAAAATGTCATTTTAGCAAAGTTCAAGGTCTAAAATGTAAATTGTAAATATATGATTAATTCTCACATTTGTAGATTTCATGCATCTTATTAAACACACCCATTGATGAGGCGAAAAGTGTACCGCTTTTAAGGGGTCATTTAAGCCTTAAATCGTATTTATTTGATCAAATATTGCCCTAAATCGTTCCTTTTGTCATTTTAGGTACTTTTGAGGAGAAATCTGGAAAAGGAGGCATTTTGGACGTTTTTGGAGCATTAAAGTGAAGAAAACGGCAAAGTCTCAAGAATCGGCTAAAAGTTACTCTTGACGGCGTCACAATTAACATGGGACGGCGTCATGCCTTGGCAAAAAAAAGTTGGATGTGAAATTTACTCATGACGGGCCAGTGAGTTTGCATAAGAATTCTGACGGCGTCACGCTTTAACTAAATCAAGGGCGTCACGGCTTAAATCTTAAGGGGACGGCGTCACGTTCATGATCCGACGGCGTCAAGCCTTGATAAGCCAGAATGGATTTTGGTAGAGCTAAAGAGGGACGGCGTCAAGATGGTCATCCGGGAACCCTAAAAGCGGCGAGGTGACGGCGTCACAATGCATAAGGTGACGCCGTCAGATGTCAAAGTCTATATATAGTTTTCTAATTTTTTGTCATTAGGGAGAGCTTAGTGTGTGGAATTTTGGGATAAAACCCTAAGACGATTTTAGCTACTTTTTCAGGGCTTCTTGCCTTGAGATCTTCCATGTTTCATTGAAAGATAAGTTATCAATTAATCATTCAATATGTCTATGTGTTGTTTGATTCTATCTTATGCTTGTCTTTTGTTTAACATGTTAGGCTAATTTTATCTTGTGTTTGCTTAGATCTAATGAAACCTAGCTATTGATTATTGGTTGTTAGTGTGTTATTAGTTGTATTGGATGATTGTTTATCTATGTTAGGCTTAAGAAAACTGGCTAACTTCCTATTCGGTAACTTGCTTGAACGTCTTAAGAAACATGAACCAAACGCGTACTAAAGGTTTTTATGGTTGTATTTAATGCACAAGCGAATTCTAGTGATCCCATGTTAGGAGCTTCCTAGCCGGCTCGACATAGGAGTGAAGTAGGAGCTTGTAGAGTTTGGGGAAGTAAGTACGCCACCCCACGAATGGTATTAAGGAATACACCCGTCATCCACGCGACTAATACACACTAATTAACCGGTAAAAGATAGTTAGGGAGTAAGGAAATCTAAGTAAACACATTTCTCTACACATAAGTTTCTCACCACTTTTCATTTTTGTTATTTTATTTTATTTGCATTTGTAGTAATTTGGGTTAGTTGACTAGCAACTAATTCCGCCCACTCCTTCAAAACCCGAGATTTTACTTGCTTTCATAAAATTATAAAAACATAAAAAGAATCTTCCTCAACCCTTAGACCTAATTAGAGTAGCCTTTCACACCTAACGAACACTATTCCCTGTGGAGAACGATCAATCCCCCGTACTTACCACTACACTATACTACATCGGTCAGGTACACTGCCTGGTGGGGTTGTAAGCCTCTTGAGATCCCTCGAGAGGTAAAAACCTGTTGTAAGGTTGCAAAAACCCACGCATCAAGTTTTTGGCGCCGCTGCCGGGGAATAGTTATTGTTTAGGTTGAATTTTTATTTCTATTAGGTCTACTCACTAGATTCCTTTCTAGTGAGATTTTTATTTTTTTTTCTAGATTTTCTTTAGTCTATCTATTTGCTTTGTGCTTTTGTTCGTAACAAATTTTCATTGACTATTCAGTTTGCCATTATGGAAAACGCGAATCCACCCCTTACACCTGGCGAAGTAGCTTTATTGCGTAGCCAACTTGAGAATGAGATTAGTGAGCTCAGGGAGCTCAGTAGAATGATTGATATAGAGCTTGATTATGCCTTGAACAACTTAGGGACCGCCATATACTCAGATAATTACTTAGAACGTAATAATCTTACGGTTGATAAGTTGATTGAGAAAATTGAGGAAGTAAAGGTAGATCCTAGGTTGGATGATTGTTTCAACGAATACCCCACTAAGGAGGAGATTGCTTACTATAACAACCTAGTTGATAACCCTCGACCACCTTTTGTTAGAATTGACCCAAAGATTAAGAGAGGTGATCCCGGGAATGTGAAGATACCATGTATGATTGGGTACCAATACGTTGAGCACGCTTACATTGACTGTGAATCCCCAATCAACGTTATGTCCTCAGGCATCTATAGCCAAATCATAAATACACCACTTGAGCCTAGGATGGACCCCAAATGTCCAGGCGGAGTTTGCAACTTCGTTGGAAGGATTAAGGATATACATATCCTTGTTGGGAACTTTACCTTTATCACCAACTTCATGATTTTAGAAGATATGGCAAGTGTTGTTGACTGCCGCCTATCTCGCGTCGTGTTAGGTAAGCCATTTATCGAAGCATCCAATTTAAGGTATGATCGTTCGAAAGGCACGGTTCAGTTTTCTAATCACATAGATAGGATCACATATAGGATGCCTTATCGAATTAAAGAATTTCGTTTTGTGCCTCGATTTGACATGGACAACATTGGTGCGATTGAGGACATCAATGAAGAGGATAAAGAAAAGGGCATGGACCATGTTTGGAATAAGAGAAGCCTTTATTATAAAGATTGCTTAAACCTTGGACCTAAATACAAAATTGATATGGAGGTTGTTAGGATGATTAGAGGGGCAATTGAGAAGCAAAACGGAAAAACGTAGACCCCGTGACTTTGAGTCTAGCTACAAGACTCGTTAATAAAGAAAAGCGCTTCTTGGGAGGCAACCCAAGCTTTATTTGTTTTATTTGCTTTGTGTGTTTATTTATTTGTTTGTTTGTTTTTATTTGTTTCCGTATGTGTGTTTAATTTTTATCATTATTGATTCATGTTCAAAAGTAAATTGTGAAAATGCTTTATTTTGTTTTTAACTTCGTCTTAACTACATATAAAGGTATTTTGCAAAAGATAAGTGTAAGGGAAATCCAAATTTGTTTTTAAGAACAAGATTGAACATGAACGATAACAATGAGATATAAGCATGCATATTCGTATTTGTTTGAGTCAAATGCTTGTATCGAGTCATAATGATGTTTTGCAGGATTTCCAGGAAGTAAGGTAAAAGTTTTTTCCATAAATTTTCCGGAAACTTAAAACGAAAATTTTTGTCAGGTCATTTCTGACGGCGTCAGGGGTTATAACCTGACGGCGTCAGATTTAATTTCCAGAAATTTTTGAAAATTTTGTTTTCATAAAAAGTTTTTATTAAAATCTCCAACTTATAATCTCCAGGAATCTGCAAAGTTATCATTCCACAAGCATTATATCCTTATATATAGATTTTATCCCGCCGATGTTATGCAGGTTTTCGTGTTTGTTTTCTCAGGTTCAACAGGTTATTTTGGACAAGGAAATGTTTTGAATCAAGCTTATGGCGATGCATTAGTCATGGAGCTTCAACATTCTCTTTGGAGGAAGATTTAACCGTGTAATCTCATTATCCAACGAGCGAATCAGGGGAGTATTTGATTTCATTCTTTTACTTTATTCTTTTACATCTTGTTATTTGAACATTGGGGACAATGTTCATCTTAAGTGTAAGGGGAGGGTAAAAGTACGATTTTAGAGAATACAATTGCGCTTGATTTTTGTTTGTTTGATGGTAGATGTGTAATAAAACTGAGAGAAATACTTGTTAAGGTAATTTTAGTGCCAAATTTAAAATTTTTTACAACATATAGGAGTGAAACTTTGATCTTAATGAGCGTCTCATGGATAGGAGTTATATGACTAGCACAAAAACCGTACCACTAAAAAATTTTCCACCCCCAAATATGTGAGGTTCGCCCCTAGAATTGGTAGGAAAAGCATTTATGCTATGATGTGTGTACCGGTAGCACTTAGATTCTAGAACTTGCGTTAGGACCATTCCGAGGCCACAAGTGAGACTACATTCGTGTAGTTAGATTTACTACATGATAAGAGGCATTAGGATTAACCCATTGTTTTACACCTGTGTTTTTGTTATAATTACATTGGCTACATTGGTCAAGTAATTCTCCCACACCCTTTGCGTTGTACTCATTTTTAGTACACGATACCCCTAGTACACCCCTCAGAGCCTATCTTTTCGTTTCGACCTTTAAGCATTTTACTTAAAGGAAGAATTTGTTACACCCCACTTAAATGTACACCCAAATCGCCTTAGCCTACCTTGTATGCACTCATTTTTAGTGCATTATTGTTACAACATTTGTTTAAACCCAAGTTAATTATCTAATTGATTACATGGTCGCTAAGTCGAGTCATATCCTTGTACATATTGTTTTGGGACGATTGGGACTCATGGGTAAAGTACTAGTGTAATGGAGTAATGGGGAAGAACATCATTTATTACCCCCATATGTGCTAAATGTTTTAAAAGTACTCCAAGTTTTTCAATTATCTTAATTCGAGTAATTAGAATAGTTATTTGTAAAGTTATGTAAAAGTTCAAGTGTAAGGGGATGCAATGCCCCTTTGATGTATTATTTTGGATGGTAGGGTAAAAGTGTATGCAAAAAAAAAAAAAAAAAAAAAAAAAAAAAAAAAAAAAAAATCGAAAAAATCAAGAAAAAATACAAAAAAAATGAGAAAAAGAAAAATAGAAAAAACATACGGACTACCATCCCGTTTTATTTTATGTTTATTTTATGTTTATGTTATTTTGTTTCTAGCTTAAGATCGAGTCTAGTCTTGGCTTAGCAACATTGTATAGTACATGTAATTGATCAAGATCTTTAACTCGCCACCAGTAAAATATCCTTTATCCAACAAAACCGTGTTTTCCTTTTCCCTACACCTAACGTTATAACCCATTTAAAAGCCCTCTTTGATAGTTTATCTTAGGTGCTTACGCCTAGTGGAGGAGGTTTTCGATCCTTTCCCAAGCCTATGGTAATCTATTTGCTATGACAGGTAGTGAGAGATATTTTCCGTTTTCATTTATGAGATTTATTTTGATGACACTTGAGAGATGTGAGTATCTAAACACTACTTGTGAGGTGCTAGTATGTAATCTCCGTGCTTATTATGATTGAAGTGGAACGATTATTTGTTGTAATTACTTTTATGTTTGCATTAAATGACCCCTAACTTGTATTTTGATTAGAATAAAAGCGCATTTGCTTGAGGACAAGCAAATCTCAAGTGTAAGGGTATTTGATGAGGCGAAAAGTGTACCGCTTTTAAGGGGTCATTTAAGCCTTAAATCGTATTTATTTGATCAAATATTGCCCTAAATCGTTCCTTTTGTCATTTTAGGTACTTTTGAGGAGAAATCTGGAAAAGGAGGCATTTTGGACGTTTTTGGAGCATTAAAGTGAAGAAAACGGCAAAGTCTCAAGAATCGGCTAAAAGTTACTCTTGACGGCGTCACAATTAACATGGGACGGCGTCATGCCTTGGCAAAAAAAAGTTGGATGTGAAATTTACTCATGACGGGCCAGTGAGTTTGCATAAGAATTCTGACGGCGTCACGCTTTAACTAAATCAAGGGCGTCACGGCTTAAATCTTAAGGGGACGGCGTCACGTTCATGATCCGACGGCGTCAAGCCTTGATAAGCCAGAATGGATTTTGGTAGAGCTAAAGAGGGACGGCGTCAAGATGGTCATCCGGGAACCCTAAAAGCGGCGAGGTGACGGCGTCACAATGCATAAGGTGACGCCGTCAGATGTCAAAGTCTATATATAGTTTTCTAATTTTTTGTCATTAAGGAGAGCTTAGTGTGTGGAATTTTGGGATAAAACCCTAAGACGATTTTAGCTACTTTTTCAGGGCTTCTTGCCTTGAGATCTTCCATGTTTCATTGAAAGATAAGTTATCAATTAATCATTCAATATGTCTATGTGTTGTTTGATTCTATCTTATGCTTGTCTTTTGTTTAACATGTTAGGCTAATTTTATCTTGTGTTTGCTTAGATCTAATGAAACCTAGCTATTGATTATTGGTTGTTAGTGTGTTATTAGTTGTATTGGATGATTGTTTATCTATGTTAGGCTTAAGAAAACTGGCTAACTTCCTATTCGGTAACTTGCTTGAACGTCTTAAGAAACATGAACCAAACGCGTACTAAAGGTTTTTATGGTTGTATTTAATGCACAAGCGAATTCTAGTGATCCCATGTTAGGAGCTTCCTAGCCGGCTCGACATAGGAGTGAAGTAGGAGCTTGTAGAGTTTGGGGAAGTAAGTACGCCACCCCACGAATGGTATTAAGGAATACACCCGTCATCCATGCGACTAATACACACTAATTAACCGGTAAAAGATAGTTAGGGAGTAAGGAAATCTAAGTAAACACATTTCTCTACACATAAGTTTCTCACCACTTTTCATTTTTGTTATTTTATTTTATTTGCATTTGTAGTAATTTGGGTTAGTTGACTAGCAACTAATTCCGCCCACTCCTTCAAAACCCGAGATTTTACTTGCTTTCATAAAATTATAAAAACATAAAAAGAATCTTCCTCAACCCTTAGACCTAATTAGAGTAGCCTTTCACACCTAACGAACACTATTCCCTGTGGAGAACGATCAATCCCCCGTACTTACCACTACACTATACTACATCGGTCAGGTACACTGCCTGGTGGGGTTGTAAGCCTCTTGAGATCCCTCGAGAGGTAAAACCTGTTGTAAGGTTGCAAAACCCACGCATCACCCATGCAACTTATTCCACATTATTCATTTTAAAGACCCTGATTCGACAACAAACACAACTCCATAACCCTCTTGTGCACTTTCTCTTAATCGACCCATTTTACATCTCATTTAGCCGAGCACTCCACACTAACATACCTTCTTATACACGACCTATACAACTTCATTTTTCCCTTTATAAAAACGAATCAAACTTGACCCTTTTTACCCTTTCCATTAGCTATATCATGCGAGACCAAAACCACTCTTGACAACCCAATTTCGCCCAAAACAATTAACCATATTTGACCCATGTTTCCCCGTGTTTAAAACCCTTAAACCCGACATCAAACACCCTCTCGAACACACATGAAAACGTACCCTTTTCTAGCTTATACGTCACACATCATCACACCATTTCAATCACATACACGACACAACACCACCTCTTTTCCAGCCACTCGACACACACAACCACATGCCATATTATATCACTTAACTAGGACTTATTAGTGAATCTGAACCACATTCTTATGATTTTTAAGGCCTTCCAATTAAGCTCCAAAAATTCTTAATTAATTCTCAGTGATTCCCATATCAGTTAAGTACTTCCACAAATTTTTATAGATTTTAATACCAAGTACAAGTATTGTTTTAAAAATCATATTTCCAGGCCTGTTCAGAAAGTTAACTGCAGATACACACATAAATTTTTCCTTTCATTTACCTATTTCAACACTTCAGAAAAATCCACAAAAATTCCAGGAAGTCACAAGTAACTTATATATCATTCCTTTAAAAGGAGAGCTTTCAGTTCCTTGTGGTTTGAAAACTAAAATTCATAAACACCTACTGATTTTTAAGTTCCCAAAACTCAGGTTTGACACATGATCCTATAAATTCATAAACATGATCAATACGACTCCAATTCACTCCCAATCAATTGGAAAACTTAATTAGGACATTAAACTAGGTTTAAAAGCAAAGAACCAGTATTATACACTTATGAAACTCAAGCTATAGTGTTCACATATTCAGCCTTCAAAACTGTTTCGTTCAAAAACCCGTTTAAGACCATCATGTAACATGTTTACTTTATACCAACGCACACGACACCTTATAATCCATGACACATGAATCTAACATCATCTTAACATATTCAATTTTGTTAGACTCGCGTTTTTATAAAAGATATCGTCACTTAGTGAATTGGACTAGATTTAGGATAAGTAGTAAACGCAGGGACTACTTATGTGCAAATGGCAAAGTTGTGATGTAATAGGGCTATAAATACCCCACATGCCTCTCCATGTGGGGTGTGGATACTTGTGTATTGTTTTCATTGTTTTCTTTTAATAAAGGATAATCATTCCCAGTCACTCCACCATCTCTCTAAACTCTCTCTCTAGAAAGATGATCTTCTTCATCTTCAGCCAACCAAGGCCACCCGAACCACGAAATACATGAATCTTGGTCTCTACAATTGGTATCAAGAGCTAACCGGGGGAGATTCTTGGTGAGTTTACTGATTTTTGTGGTTCGTTTATGTGTATTAGGCTGTTTTTTATCTTCATTTTAGTCATCGGAAATATTTTTCCGGTCATCGGAATTTATTTCCGTTTCATACGAAAAAAACTAGCCTAGTAGTGGTCTTATGTATCTTTAATCCGTGAAATGTGGTCCGATTTGATGAATATATGGTCGAGTTTTATGCTCGAAATGGGTTTTAGGATCAGATTTGGGTTGCAAAAAGATGGTCGGAAAAGTTGGTCGGAATTTATGGCCGGAAAAGTGGACTTCAATTATTGTAGTCAATTATTGATGGAAGGTGGGAAGAGTGGTGAGATCTGACAATTGCTAAATTATTGGTCAAGTGGCACAAGAAGACAAGAGTTGGTGAAACTGACAAGTCTCGAAATTGGCAAAAAGTTTCGGAATTGCTCATTTCCTCGAAATTGCAACTGAATCTCGCAATTGGTCATATCTCTCGCAATTGCAACTCTTTCGAAATTGCTGTCGCAATTGGTCTTTCGAAATTCATTTCGGAATTGCCACATTCTCTCGCAATTGGCACTTTTTATCGCAATTCTGGACTCTTTCGGAATTGGTGACTTTTCTCGCAATTAAGAAGTCTCTCGCAATTGAGTTTAGTCTCGCAATTGCTGATTCTTTCGCAATTGTGAGGTTTCTTCGCAATTCTATTCCATCGAAGTTGAGAAATATGTTCACGTATAATCCTTCCACTTTGACACCCTTCAACTTAGTATCCCTTCAAAAAAAAAAAAAAAAAAGAGTTTTTTGGCGGGAAAATGGGAGTAAAATTTAATTTTTTCAGGTGATTAAACGTTCAATTTTTACGCGAGATTCAAATTTTGGTATAATAGTGAAAATTTTGGCCCAAAATTCAAAATTTTTGGTCAAAATTCGAATTTTTTAGGTGAAAATTGGCGTCAAAATCTGTTACACTCAAATTTTTCTAGCCTTCTTGTAACGGCATTTCCTAGTGTATTTCAAATTATGTCAAAAAAATAAATAAATAAAATAAATAAATAAATAAATAAATAAAATAAATAAATAAAAAAATAAATAAAAAAATAAAAATAATAAAAAAAAATAAAAAAAATGGAGGGATATATGGTTACCATCGCAACAATCACGGGGATACATTGTTCACGGCTAAAAACATTATGGTTAAGGAAAATGACTATGGGAGAAGAATGATATTATTGAATTGATTTTGGAGTAATATTTTTCGTGCGTGTGTACTTATTTATCTCAAAGTCTAGAGGTTGGTTGGATGCATGACTTTTTGAGATACTTGTTTGGGCTCTCATGGGTGTAGTGATTAAGTCTTGGATTATCTAGTTTTCATAGGTCAAGGGGAGGATGGACGAAGACCTAGCTAACTATCACTTAAACTGAGCTGGAGTACTCAGTGACACACAAAGATGTGGATAATTCGAGAGAGGTTCATATACAGATAAGGAAGGTTGGATGGGTATATGAAACGACCTATGCTTTAAGGAGTTACGTTGTAGTGCTCAGTATAGGTTCTTAGTCACATTATCGTACAAGATTAAGTCACATTTGAGGGGGGATGTTTACTTCGTGTTCAAGTTGGTCATATCGGGTTGTCTCCACATGTGGTTATTTAATAAAAGCCGGTGAACTTTAAGGTTGGTTTGAGAGAAGTATTGAGAGTATTTTTCAACATATTCTCACGATAATTAAGCTTCGACGGGTTGTCGACGTACTATTATGGATTTAATATTGCTTCAAGTTAAAGGTAATCAAAGGCGTGTACACTAAAGGATGATGATTCCGATACCTCGCAATCATCAGGAGGGAGAAGTACGGCTTATTACCTACTTTGATGCAATTACTTTGTGAGATATGTTGATGCTCCCGAACGACAAAGACAACCATTGTGCTACAGTCTCCGCTGCGTGCTTAAAGGCTAAAGAGTGTTGTCGTTTCAGGAGGGAGCAGAAAAGAATAAAGGGCTCACTAGTTAGGAGGGAGTAATAACCTAACTAGTACATTACAGTTGAAGTTCAGAGCTACAAGTATTAGTGCCGTCAGCACAAAGATCGATGCCGCGATCTTCGGATTAGAGAACTTCAAGTCTGCCTCAGGATCTAGACTACAGAGACTCTGCACTTCAGCAAAAGTTTATTCTTGTAATTTACTTTGTATTGTTTATAGGTCTCATTGTAACCATTCACATGTGACGATATCTTGGAGGGAGATTGTTAGACTCGCGTTTTTATAAAAGATATCGTCACTTAGTGAATTGGACTAGATTTAGGATAAGTAGTAAACGCAGGGACTACTTATGTGCAAATGGCAAAGTTGTGATGTAATAGGGCTATAAATACCCCACATGCCTCTCCATGTGGGGTGTGGATACTTGTGTATTGTTTTCATTGTTTTCTTTTAATAAAGGATAATCATTCCCAGTCACTCCACCATCTCTCTAAACTCTCTCTCTAGAAAGATGATCTTCTTCATCTTCAGCCAACCAAGGCCACCCGAACCACGAAATACATGAATCTTGGTATCTACAAATTTATCACACAACTATCAAACCATCATAAGCCCTATCAAACCCTACCCCTAACTCGTATCATTTATACAAACCAAACAAGCCCTAAACCTTAATCTCTCATACACCATAGCACACACCTCTTATTAATTCATGTAGGGTTTTATTTCTAGGATTTAGGTCGTGTTTTAATGAGTTTATTAGGGTTAAAGACCAGGCCCTAAGCATATAACAACTGATTTCGTATGATACATATATATATATATATATATATATATATATATATATATATATATATATATATATATATATATATATATATGTGTGTGTGTGTCGAATAGATTTCAAAACCAAAAGTGATGGATGATACCTCAGATCTGAATGTCGAGACCAAAAGAACCCAAAGGGCAGCCCACAATCGAAACACAAATACACCCAAGACTACCACGATCCACTCACCTTCAAACCTCCTTCGTACCTTCTTGATTTCTTGGAGATGGAATGAAATGTCGCCACTTTTAGTTTTAGGTTTTAGAGTGTGTTGTGAAAAGTGATATACGGTTTGAAAGAAATAGAAAAAAAAATAATGAATGGGGTTTCATGGGCTGGAATGTCATGTATTTGGGGGAGGCCATGGAGACCATTTCATCTTCAATATTTCAATTTTTTTGGCTCATAAAGTTGTGTACAAAACTAAATATATTTGGCCCTATATAAGACTTATGTTACGTGTGATATTTCTTGTCAAAGTAGATTGTGTCGAATTCATGCATTACTTAACTTTTAGATTTCATATATGTGGTTTTAAATCATACGTATAGCTCAAATTCTAAGTTATATTCATATCAAAAGTTCAAAGTTATAACGGATTTTGGGTTATTATACACGAAAATGCTCCAAGGTACCTTTCTCCATAAAGGATGGAACCCTGAAATTGGTTCCTTGCAATCCGTGGACCACTGAGTATTTGTGATCATTACAAACATTCACTGCATCCTACTGTCCTTTACTCATCCATTAGCTTGATTTGTAAATTGACAACTTCCTAACTAATCCGTACACACTGTGTGCAAAAATATCATAGATCACAAGTCCAACTTATGACTATAGATATTGTCTTATATCCACATATGTTGCCTTTCTTGGTTAACATGTCATTCCTCAAGACGATAAAGATTTACATCGAGTCATAACTCACACTTAGGTTATAGATGTAATTATCAAGTCTTGCTATCCTTATCTCAAAGTAGGATTGACAACTTAAGTATTTCATCCGAAATATTCAAGTAAATTTGACTTACGATTGTAGTCATTAAAAGTGATATCCGAAAGAATCAACACCCAAGTATTTTAACAACATATGCTAAAACACTTATCCTATCACCTAAGTACACTTGTACTTTCACCATCGTCCCGTCACATTCACCTCTGTGATATATCTCAGGCCCTAAGCTTCAGATCACATCACACACTAGTTGTACCAACAAATGGATCACAAGAATTAGTTTTCATCCTTGTTGTCTTCAACATCCATGAAACCTAGGTACTCCCATAGCACAACAAACCCCTACAACACCACAATCCTTACCATCATTTGAATCCATTGAGTGCATTGCTCAAAAAACCCTTTGTCCAAACACTCATACACGTTAAACAAACTCAACCATACTTTACCTCCTTTAGGATTAGAACATTCACCATCAAATGAACATGATGCTTATATTCATTGTTTATCAAGTTCCACTAGGTTTAAGTAATGCCACTTTCACAAGTTATCAAAGTATTAGTAAAACTTTGTCATTAAAACTTCTGCATAGGTTTCATTAAACCTTAAATCTACATTTTAACAACATAGGTTAAAATGCAATCTCAAAGCCAACCTCATGCACCGCAAGTAACAATGACTCTTGAGGAGTATACTTAAGAAACTCAAGTGAATTATTCGTGTCATCCCCAAGTATATTTAGGATAGGTCTATCTGACTCAAACACTTTGGGTTCATATCTTCATTTAGGAAAACATGATGTTTCGGAAAACATTATGCCTAATAAATCATGCGTTTAGTTCTCATCTTGTTAAAAGGGTAATGTATATCCTATGCATCATTCTCTTCTTGCAACATGAACGGTTATGTTACAAGAAATTTTATTACACCTCATTAGCCAAATGATCTTAAACAAACATCTACAAGTTCTATGAACTAGAGCTTCCCCCTCATCTTGTCATACTTGTTTTCATAAGCATGATAACTTTATCCCATGAGATAATCTTACTTGTTGAAAGATACTATATGTGTCTATTTCCTTTCAAGCGTACATCATAACCAAACCTTGCTCATAATCTAGTTCAAACCTTGTTCATATCCAACACATCTCTAGAGCATACACAAGATCTATAAAAGTTGGTAACTTTATTTAGATACTTGTTCCAAAGAACTTTCTTGAGAACGTTCTTAACATATTCCATTATCACACACAAACACATCTCTTGGTCTTAGATGATCAAATCACTTGCATAATACATACTTAAACTCAACATAAAAGATGTCACCCTTTAGATCATTCAACCTTAGATTCCTAACACAAAGATTAAAATCTGTTGACACTTATTTGTCAAATTCCCGTGTATAACATGACATCTTCATCACCTTAGTTTTAATAGAAATAGTTGAGTCTCATTAAGCCAAGTATTGGTGAACTATCATATTTTATATACTTCGATAGGCAAAAATAGGAATTCCTATCTTTCAGACATGAGAATGACTACTGGAGAACCTATTGCACTAGAAACTCAATTTAACCTAACGGTTAAATTGCTTCCAGCAGAGAAGTTGGGTATGTGGAATCACCCGTAAAAATGGTCGTGTTTAGCCTGAATTGAGCACCGCTAGTAATAGTCTCATATTCATTTTCCAACTTGAAAAATCTTTATTCCTATACTTGCGTAATGTAAGTATTAAAATAAGATATTTTGCCTCAGGAATATTAATCAAACAAGTAATAGATGTTACTTTTATTTCTTTAGTTTATTAGAATCACTTGCATCTCACATACACGTGTCAATTACATGTTTTTGTTTGATATGATTAAGTATCTTGACGTTATCATGATAACTACTTGATTGATAATCAAATGAGTAAACCTTGGAAAGGTTTTGTCTGCATGCTTATATGCTTCACGTTAACATGATTTATGTGATATTTTCATTCTTTTGTTATATGATATTTCGCAAGATTAACATCTTTTTTTTTTTTTTTTTTTTTTTTTTTTTTTGGTTAACTCATGATATGTCATTTTAGTACATGATGTTTCTTTATTTGAAAGCTCTTGTCTTTTGTTGACATTCATTGAGCATTTTCGTAGGATAGTCTAATTGATACATGCTCCAATATGTTATAATGGTTTGCATGAATCTGTCGTCTCACTTCTTTTGTAACTTTGTTACACTATTTGTTTACCATGTGTGCACCTATAACTTGTCAAAGTGCTTTTGGTATGATAAACATTTAGAAGTCTTTTTGTTCTACAAATTAATCACATGGATCATTGTGTTAATTAATGGGTAAGTATGCTTAAATAACTAAGCCTAACATCAAAACAATTTCACAATGAAGTATCTCTAGCAATGTCATGCTTTCTTTGCCTTGTTGCTATGTGGTAACTTTTTGTCTAGTAGTCGAATATTTGTTTTTGTAAGATGTTATTTTATGATTTCTATCATAAATATATCGTTTATCATTAACACTTTTGTGTTATAGGTTGATAACAAATTAGTTGTTATCTCACTGTGTTATGCCTACTCTGCATGATTGTAATCCCTTTATTGCTACGTAAATTAAGTAATATGTCTATGGGAACCTTTCACTTGCATATAGTTTTTAAAGCTAATAGGATTAAGTTTCAGAGACTTGGAATTTGTGTTTGCGTATCTTTCAATCAACCTCTTTCCAAAACTCATTATTGCTTCCGCTTTCCTAACAACATCTCCATCACCTTTTAGTTATAACAATACACCTCCAATGAGAAAACCACATGCCTCGTCATGCGATCATCTCGCATTGATAGAGAAAAGCTACATGACTTCACTGATGAAGTTCTTTGTAAGCTAACCAACATCCACAAAAATATTACTAAGCTCATCGCTTTCATTAACCTGCAACATCCTAAACACTTTACCTTCATTCTTCATTTGATGCATTACAGATTATGTTGAATGTCCACAAATTAAGGGGGAGAGAAATTCATTAGCATAATTGTCTTTTCGCATTAAAGAACATGTACTCATGTTTCTTACATCCTCAAATACCAACATGTAGGTTCACACCATTCAGTTAAAATCAGTTCACAAAACCACAAGTTTTTCAAACCTTCTTAGCTCAACATCACAGTTTTTCACCAATACCTCGTCAAGTGAAAAACACATCATGTGTTTGACAAACCTCTTAAATGAGAAGCATTAAGTCTCCTTAGACTTTGACTAGGATTAGTGAAACCAAATCAGTAGTTATAAGTAAATAGACCTTATCTTGAACCTTCGTTTGATCAAAAAGGACAAAACATGACCAAATCAATTCTGGTCCGACGGTACCCTACGATAAGATGGACGGAACCAAATATTTGGTTCCGCCCAATTCGTGGGTACCTGAGTCAGTTTTTAGCCACTTAAAACAGACAACCCTCTCACAACCAACGAGTCTAGGATTTTCCTTTTAATCTCACAACTTCATTGTCTAGAACACCATCATAGGATCTCATCCTCTTCATTCTTGATTCATATCAAGCACGTCATTGTCAGTGCAAACGATATATCAAAACCATCATTCTCAACACGTTGGTCCAACCAACACTCTCCCATCACATGATGTCATTCTCATCCTCATATAAGTATCTAGTATTTCAAATTGTTGCATATGGAATCTCTATTCCTAAGTGATCATTGTCTTAACTTCCTCTTAATTCCATTCGAGAATATATTATGGCATGTTACATCATCTTTGGTAGATGATAATGTCATAAACTCAATCGTCTTCAAATACTCTTATAGCACTTGCTGTACATTAGAGTTTCTGAATTCATTGCATTCCATTACCTCTTTCACTAATCATCACCACCACGGATTAGCGAAAAATCTACTTGCATCAATCTTTAGTCATCTATTGAGTTATCATCACTAGTAAACCAACACTAGCACCACTCACTTTAACCCTTAATATTTCAATTTCATTTCATATCATCCTTCTAGGCTTTATTTTGTAGAATTTTCTCATATTATATTCTTATTTTTCTTATAATTGTAATTCTTATTAGAAGATTACAATTTATAACATGGTTTACTAGATAATCATAGTCCTCTGTCTTGAATTGCCTGTGATTATATCATTGATATATTGCATCATATTTACATCTTATTTTTCTTTGAGATGAAATATATTGCACTAATTTTTTCATTGTAGGTTCATCATATACGCTCGATCGTATATGGCATACTCATCTGAGGATGCATTTTGCATCGATTATTTTCCTTCTTTAGTTCGGTGCTTCTTGATGTCCTCTAACCAGGAGGATTATTTGTCTAGCACTCATATTGCATCGTCTATACACATTGGTCGTATATGACATATATGTCTTAAGACATAACTTCTAGTGTACTAATTTTTGTTTTGTAGGTTCATCTTGACGCCCTAGAGCAAGGGGGCTTCCGTCAAACATTTATAGAATGCATCATATACACGCATTGTTGTATATCACATACTCGTCCAAGGACAAATATTGTTTTACACTAACCTTCATTCTGTAGGATTATTCATCCTTGCTTCATATACGTTGGTACCCTAACAACGGGGAGTATTGATCAAGGGGGAGCTAATCATGTACTAACCTTTATTTTTCTAGCTTTCTTATTTCTTGCATCATATACGTTGGTACCCTAGCAATGGGAAGTATTGATCAAGGGGGAGCTACAGTCAAGGGGGAGCATGCACGTATTCCTAATTATTCTCATTCTTCGACACACCTTTGTGTTTCGACAAAAAGGAGGGGATAGTCCAACATAGCCTACCCACGTGTAGCATTTGCTATGTGCATTTCATTCATCATGCATTTCTCATATATTTTTTATTCTGTTGCACAACACTAACCTTGATGTAGGTTAAGAGTCTTAATTTGATCCATGGATCCGCTAACAACCTAGGGGACGCAACAACCATAGGAGATTGGCGTAGTTAATTTAACTTCACTAGGGATGATGCAAGCTCGCCATTTCGGGGAGAAATGAAGTTAACTCCAAGGACACACCCTTTTTGTTTCGAAAAAAGGGGGAGAAAGGTGTAAACGGAGAAAGTAATGAGGGAGAAGAGTGTAAACAAAGAAGGTAATGTAAAAGGTAGCACGAACAAAAGTAACTTTTATACATTTTACATTCTATCACGTTTACATATTTTGTCATCATTGATGAGTGTGTAAATACTCATCATTTTATACCCACAAAAGACACAAAAATGACCAAAAACACCCAAATTATACTGCAAATATCCTTGGTTTGTGTTTTTATATGTTTCAGGTACAAAAGGTTGAAAACAGAGCAAATACGTGCATTTTTGGAGCAACTCGACAACAGCTGTGCATTTGGCCAAAATCAGACGGAGTCAGAATCGATCCCGGGATATAGTTTTGGAATCAGCTTGGAAAAACGAACACGAAACCAAATTTTATGGGCCAACCCAACCCACATAAATGGGCCAAGTTAGCCCATTTAATTACCTTAGCCTTTTTATAAAACCTTTAAACCAAATAATAAACCCAACACTACAAGTCCAGCCCATTCCTTTTAACTACCAAACCCGGATCCAACCCAAATAACCAAACCCCTTTTTAGTTAATAAACCGGGGTCAATCAAATAAACAAACCCAGTCAACCCTATCCGCCTTTATCTTTTCCCTCCAAAACCACCCACCATCATTACCTGCAACCCTATTTATCCCCTGCCACACTCCACCACCCTACTAGTCACATGTCTTCCCCTCCTAGTACTCTTCACAAGATACCACCCCCTCACATGTATCCAATGCCATGTCATCAATCCGTGTACACATTTGGGCGCCAAAATGAATCCAAAGGCTGAGATAAAGATAAAGTTTAATCCGATGGTGGGAATTGCTCAAGAGGAAGCACAAAGGGATTTCTCTCACACAAGAAGCACAGAGCTCAGTAAAACCCTAGTTTTAGAATTAGTATAAATAGCCACTTATGTAACAATAGTGAACCAGGTTTTAATTAGCTTAATTTTTTAAGGTATTGTAATTTTCTTTAGCTTATTTACATTTTCAGAATTGTAATTTACTCTTTTTAATCTTAATTCAGTTTATGTTTTAATTTCAGAAAAATCAAAAAAAATATCCTTTTTAGCTTTTGCTGTTCATGTGCTTATTAAGTGCTTATTTCATTGTTTTTGTGCTTATCTTGGCTTATTGATGTTAGAATGAGTCAGAATGTTAGTTCTTATAGTTTAATGTTCAGTTAGCTTAAAAAAGTTAGAAAAAGACAAAAATAGCTTAATTGTGTTATAGCTTATTCAGAGCTTTATTTGTTCTTAAATCTAGCTCATTAGAATAGAATTAAGTTAGATTAGCAACATTGTTTCAGAATTTTAGCCTTTTTGGTTCTGTTTAAGTTTTAAAATTGCAAAGTCAGTTTTTAAGGTGTGTTTGGTTTAAGCTTATATTTTGGTAAATTAGCCATGTACTGTTCATCTGTCATTGGTTGGACTTTGGGTTAGCTTATTTAAGGCATTTTAAGTTGTTTTTAGTAGCCCCTGAGTACTTTTGGTGCCTTTTGTAGTTTCTTAGTAGGATAAGTGAATCTTGGACCCTCAACTGCTCTTTTAAGCTCTCTAATAAGCTGAGCTTATTTTGACCAACTTTTGGCATTTTTAGACACATTAGAGTTGCTAAAATCTAAATCCTAAGTTCCATTTCATTCCATTTAGTTTTGATAGAGTTGTGGTTCAAATCTGTGTAATCCTCATCACAGAACACACTTTATGTGTGCAGCCCAGATAAGAAATTTTCAAAGACCAAATTAAGTGCTTATTTGAGTGGTTCAGTGCTTAATTTTCAATTTCTGAATTATTTGCTAGTTGTGGTGTGCTAATTGACAAATTTCAACCAATTTCTGAGCTTATTATAGCTTAAAAACAAGCCCAAAAGTAGCTAGTCCAGCCAAGTATACACTGAGAATTCAGTGTATACTTGACCAAACTACCCTACCTCTCAGCTTATTTTTAAGCTGTTGATAAGTTCCTTTTGGCTGGAAATTTGGTTTTACTAGTTCTTAGGTGTATGAACTTTAGATATCTCCTGCTTTTGTTGCATTTGCTTATTTCATAGAGCTTAAAAATAAGCTTGAATATGCCCTTGTGGGACTGATCTACCCTGCACCACAGTCCCTTAAGTGTTTGATGGATTCAAGTGCTTATTTGCTGTTTGATTAGCTTTTTCAGTTCATGTTGGCTTATTTAGAATTAGTTTTAGTTAATATAGCTTATTTCAGTCCCATTTTAGCTTTTAGAATAGCTTATTAGTGCCTCAGTAGGTTAATTAAGGGCTGCAACTCAGTTTTTTTGTTTGCTTATTGAGAATTATTCAGTGCTTAATTGATTTTGTTTTTGGCTTATTCTGAGGATTGCTTGATTATTTGGATTAGACTTTGCTTAAAATAGCTTAATCTAGTTCATCTAAGCTTAATTCAGCTTAACAGCCCCTTTGATCACAGCCTTAGCCTTTTTTACTCTTTTATTCCTGATCAGATTTTAGACCCCTTTTTCTTAGCTTATTTGATGTTTTTATAATTAGTTGTAGTTATCAAAAGTGCTTATTTACATGTCCTTAATCAGTTTGTAGGAGAAAATCAAAAAAATAAAATAGTTATCTGGATAAGCTAGCTTCCCCTGCTTATTTTTCCTAGAATCAGTGCATTATTTAGGACTTTTCTGGAATTTTTCATAATTTTCCAAGTTCATTTAGTATTTTTAATTAAATTTTCTTTTTAATTTAGTAATTAATTCATAGAAAATGAAATAAAAGTCAAAAAAACATAATCTTTTTTTAAAAATTTTCTTTTATTAATTAGAATTTAGGAAAAATAGATTTGTGCCCATAGAATTAATATTTCTTAGATTTCACGTTTTTAGATTCGTTTTCCCATTTTTGAAAACGTTATTTGTTTTCTTTGCGTTTAGCTTATATACGCTTTGTAGATTTATATGTTATAAGTTTCCCTTATTCTAATTATGCTTCCCGTATTTATAAGATATCCTTAGCCTATTTATTGCTTCCCGTAGTTGTAGGTTATTTAATTTCATCAAAATCCAAAAATCTCTTTGTTTCCATTATTCATCACACGATTCACGATCCAAATCCAAATTCCATTCAATCCTTCGTTGGGAATACGACTCGGGTTTACATATTTCCTTTGTAAATCTTTGAGAAAAAAATATGCATTGATTTTAACGAATCAATCATAAAAAAGGGGGAGATTGTTAGTGCAAGCAGTCTCGTTTGTTTTGATTGATGACAAACATGTAACTTGATACATAACGTAAAATGTACAAGTTACTTGTAATCTTATTTTGTCTCAACAATACATTCAACACCTCTCGACTTCTCAAATCCTTATATGGTACAACATAGGTTCGTACATGTTTGTTATGTGTCATTGATGAACTCAAATAAGTACATTTTATTACTATCATTTATCCTATTAATTTGACTTGTTTTACTATATTATGTATGAGGATTGATACTTAATCGTTTACTTTTGTAATTCTCAGGTAAAAACAAGCATTTGGTGAAACTTAGCGATTTTGGACTGATTATGGAGCATAACATGCATAAAGTTAAGAGTCTACGAAAATGAAGAAGATCAAGACTAATCTGCTCCAGATGCGCCGCATCTCACTCTAGACATGCGCCGCATCTCTATCAAGATATCACCAGATACGATCCAAGATACAAGAGGACATGCGCCGCATCTAATCATGGAGTTACGCCGCATCTTCTGGCGGTGTACGAATATTCCTGAATATTATAATCTTGGACCCCACGCGAAGTTAAGTACATGCGCCGCATCTACTCCTTAGATGCGCCGCATCTTCCCTCAGACAGAAACTATAAATACCCCAAGACCAGACGAATTTCGGAAGCATTATATTAGATTCGAAGACCGAACAGGAGAAACCTAGGACGAATTCAGTCAAGGAGGCAGCACAAGACACACCCAAATCAAAGATACAAGAGCTGTAAGAAGGTGCTGCATGTGTTTAATTCATTAAGTAGTTTTGTTTTATTGTGTTAGCAAACTTTAATTCATCAGGATTGGTGGCTTGTGTAATGTGACAACGAAAGATTGCACTCCCTTTAATACTTGCTTTCCCATCAATTAAAGTTTATATGTTGATGTCTTTGGTTACTACTTATTAGTGCATTGATAACCTCTGTGTTTATTAGTGGCTTGAGGGCATTTGACTGCGGGACATAATGTGGCTCCCACGGTTATTACTAAATTGATCACTTAGAAATAACTTTTAGACATAAGTAATCATTAAGGGTTTACTCGCCGATAAGATTAGGACCAACGAGAAAGGGTTAACTACATACACTTCATATAAAGCTATCAATAAAACAAGTGACAATCTACTTAATCATAAGGACAGCCCTCTTATTGTCTCGAGTATTTATCTGTGTACGTGTGTGCTACTTGCTGATTCGCGCCTATTGGTTTATTTTATTATTTAATTGCAAACAAATCGTGCCAGTCTCTCAGGCTGAAACCCCCTTGCGTTAGGATATTAAAATACTGATTAGAATAACGAGATAATACGTTCCACTCCTAGTGATCGACACTCTACTTACCATTATATTCATACTGACCGGGTACACTGCTCGTTAAGTGTGTGTGTTATTGATAAGTCGGCTAAATATAAATTTAAAACTTGAAGTAGGCATTAAAACTGCTAAAACTATACTACGACACGCATACGCATCAAGTTTTTGGCGCCGTTGCCGGGGAGTGAATTGTTATTATCTGTTAATTTGATTAGTATTTTAATTAGGATTTTCTTTTATTAGATTAATTGCATCATTGTATTATTTTGCATATTTGTTGTACTGTGTGTTATTTGTTTTGTGTTATTTGTTTGCTTTATTTGTTTTTATTTTCGTGTGTTTTATTTGATTTTTATTTTTCGTATTTTTTCTGTTCTGCTATCGTTGTACTGTGCTAAATCAAACGATACGGCGCATCTGATTTCTCAGATACGGCGTATTGCGTTTAATTTTTAAAAATACAACGCGTTTAATTAATTCGATACGACGCATCTTTTCCCCAAGATACAGCGTATCTGTTTTTAATACGAATTTTTTTTTTTTTTTAAAGCGATAAAGTAATACGACGCATCTGCTTATGTTTTAATTTCAGAAAAATTACATTTTTTGTGCTTATCTTAGCTTATTGATGTTAGAATGAGTCAGAATGTTAGTTCTTATAGTTTAATGTTCAGTTAGCTTAAAAAAGTTAGAAAAAGCCAAAAATAGCTTAATTGTGTTATAGCTTATTCAGAGCTTTATTTGTTCTTAAATCTAGCTCATTAGAATAGAATTAAGTTAGAATAGCAACATTGTTTCAGAATTTTAGCCTTTTTTGTTCTGTTTTAGTTTTAAAATTGCAAAGTCAGTTTTTAAGGTGTGTTTGGTTTAAGCTTATATTTTGGTAAATTAGCCATGTACTGTTCATCTGTCATTGGTTGGACTTTGGGTTAGCTTATTTAAGGCATTTTAAGTTGTTTTTAGTAGCCCTTGAGTACTTTTGGTGCCTTTTGTAGTTTCTTAGTAGGGTAAGTGAATCTTGGACCCTCAACTGCTCTTTTAAGCTCTCTAATAAGTTGAGCTTATTTTGACCAACTTTTGGCATTTTTAGACACATTAGAGTTGCTAAAATCTAAATCCTAAGTTCCATTTCATTCCATTTAGTTTTGATAGAGTTGTGGTCCAAATCTGTGTAATCCTCATCACAGAACACACTTTCTGTGTGCAGCCCAGATAAGAAATTTTCAAAGACCAAATTAAGTGCTTATTTGAGTGGTTCAGTGCTTAATTTTCAATTTCTGAATTATTTGCTAGTTGTAGTGTGCTAATTGACAAATTTCAACCAATTTCTGAGCTTATTATAGCTTAAAAACAAGCCCAAAAGTAGCTAGTCCAGCCAAGTATACACTGAGAATTCAGTGTATACTTGACCAAACTACCCTACCTCTCAGCTTATTTTTAAGCTGTTGATAAGTTCTTTTTGGCTGGAAATTTGGTTTTACTAGTTCTTAGGTGTATGAACTTTAGATATCTCCTACTTTTGTTGCATTTGCTTATTTCATAGAGCTTAAAATAAGCTTGAATATGCCCTTGTGGGACTGATCTACCCTGCACCACAGTCCCTTAAGTGTTTGATGGATTCAAGTGCTTATTTGCTGTTTGATTAGCTTTTTCAGTTCATGTTGGCTTATTTAGAATTAGTTTTAGTTAATATAGCTTATTTCAGTCCCATTTTAGCTTTTAGAATAGCTTATTAGTGCCTCAGTAGGTTAATTAAGGGCTGCAACTCAGTTTTTGTGTTTGCTTATTGAGAATTATTCAGTGCTTAATTGATTTTGTTTTTGGCTTATTCTGAGGATTGCTTGATTATTTGGATTAGACTTTGCTTAAAATAGCTTAATCTAGTTCATCTAAGCTTAATTCAGCTTAACAGCCCCTTTGATCACTTTTCCTAAAGTTTTTACAAAACCAAAAAAAATATCCAACAAAACAAATCGTAAGTTAATTGTTTTCGGATTATCTTGAAATTACAACCTATACAAGTGGTTTAAGGATGGTTTGACATTAAATTGACAAACCAAAAGAGGCGGGTTTTTAATCAGCTTTCGAGCGGACCTTTGCTTCTCCGCCACTCTGCGAGTAGTTTTGAGAGAAACGAATTTCGATTGACGAATCGATCCCAAAAATATTGTGTAATCTTTCTTTAAAATAAAAATCCAAAAATATTGTCATTTTCAAATTTTGTTTTTCTTTTTAAATTTATGTTTCTTTTTTGTGTATGAACACCCGTTCTTCCACACCCGATCTTCTTTCACCAGTTTCCAATCCCGAAAGAATTATTCGTCGAGGTCGACGTCTTGATTTTCAAGACGAAGAAGAGATGGATAACAATACAAACAATGATGAGCCACCTTCCGATCTCCGAACGATGGAGGAGTTGTGCCAACCAACAATGCATGGACGTGGTGGCCCGATTGCCCCCGTTAATGTCCAAGCCACGGATTTTGGACTTAAACATCACATGATCCAACAAGTCCAAACTTCTTGCCAATTTCACGGATTGCCGGGTGAAGATGCAAACAAGCATATTGATAAATTCCTTACCGTCACCCAGAGCATGAAACAAAATGGGGTCACCGATGACGCCCTTCGTCTATATCTCTTCCCTTATTCTTTGACGCATCATGCCACCGTATGGTTTGATCGTCTTCCCAAGAATTCAATTCATAGTTTCGATGAAATGACTTCAAAATTCTTGGCAAAATATTTTCCACCATCGATGGTGACGAAGTTGAGAAATGACATAAGCAACTTCCGTCAGCTTCCCGATGAATCATTATTTGAGGCATGGGAACGCTATAAGCTTTCGATTGATCGGTGTCCAAACCATAACATGTTGTTAGTCACCATAATAGACACATTCTATAATGGTTTAACATTGAGACATCGTGACACGATTAATGCTGCAGCCGGTGGTACTTTCATGAAAAGACGACCACAAGAGTGCTATGATCTAATTGAGAACATGTCCACCCATCATAATCATTGGAATTCCTCAACCGAGAGGAATGAGTCTACTAGATCTATCACTACTTCTTCTTCTTCTACTTCCGAGATAGCTGCACTCACAAAAAAGGTGGATGATTTATCCACTGCTGTCTTGAGAATCCATCAAACTCATATTCAAAACAACAACAATCATCAAGTAAATTTTGTTAATCAGAGTTGTGAAACATGTGGTGGTCCTCACCCATATTCCGAGTGCCCAGCCTCCGGTGGCTACACTCAAGAGAACGTTTGTGCTACGGGAACCTTTAACACGGGAGGTAATGGTTACCAACCGCAAGGAGACCATAATCTTCTCAGCTATCGTTCTAACAATTTTCTCGGACCACCCGGATTTAATCAAAATCCAAATCCGAATGTGCAAAACCGAAATTCCCAATTCAATCAAAATCAAAATCGGATGAACCAAGGTTTTCAAAACCAAGGGAATTACAATCAAAACCAAAACCAAGGTTTTCAAAATCAAGGTAATCAAATCCGAGGTCAAAATCAGGGAAATTTTAACCAACATCAAGGGAATGTTCAAAATCAAAACCGAGGGCAAAATTTCAATCAAAACCAAGGTTTTAATCAAAACCAAACATCCTCGGATGAATTGTTAAAGCAATTCATGAAATCCCAAGATGAAACCAATCGGTTGTTGGTTAATCAAATCTCGGAAATCAAAAAGTCTTTAAATGATTGACCCTCGGGCTCAGGTACTCTGCCTAGCAACACGATCGCAAACCCGAGGGGCGATGTAAAGGCGATCACTACTCGGAGTGGTGTTTCCTATGATGGACCCACGGCTCCAACTACCTCTTTTTCTCTTCCTCCCAAGGTAGTTGACCGTGAGACCGAGGTGACAAAGGACACGGAACTTCCTATTAATAACGGAAGTACCGAAAACGTCCAACCTACGGTTGTCCAACCCGCTAATCCAAAAGTTGTTTTTGAGCCAAAAGAAGCTCCCGACAAAACAAAACTTCCATATCCATCAAGATTAAACAACCAAAAACTCCGTGAAAAAGTTTCAAATCAAATGGAGAAATTCTTCCAAATCTTCCAAGATTTGCATTTCGACATAAGCTTTGCGGATGCTTTACTCCTTATGCCCAAGTTTGCTTCCACAATTAAGGGTTTGTTGAGCAACAAAGAAAAATTGTTTGAGCTAGCAAAAACCCCTTTGAATGAAAACTGCTCAGTGGTTCTCCTCAAGAAGCTTCCCGAGAAGCTTGGAGATCCCGGAAAATTTCTTATCCCATGTGATTTCCCGGGGATGGTTGAATGCTACGCCTTGGCCGATCTTGGTGCAAGCGTCAACCTAATGCCGCTTTCCGTGTGGGAAAAGCTTTCTCTCCCATAACTTACTCCAACTTGCATGACCCTCGAGCTAGCGGACCGTTCTATATCTCGTCCAAAGGGAATAGCCGAGGATGTTTTTGTCAAAGTGGGGAAGTTCCATTTCCCCGCCGACTTTGTCATCGTTGATTTTGATGCCGATCCTCGGGTTCCCCTTATTTTAGGGAGATCCTTTTTAAGGACCGGACGTGCTTTGATTGATGTTTATGGCGAAGAAATAACACTGCGGGTCGATAATGAGGTTGTGACCTTTAATCTTGATCGATCTTTCAAATACTCCTCCGACCACGATTCTATTTCGGTTAATTGAATTGATGTCATTGACATTGCTTCAGAGGAGTATTCTCAAGAAGTTCTTGGATTCTCGAATAATTCTTCGAGTGGTGATCCCACTCCTTCTTCTCAACCTATTCTTTCCGACTCTTCCCCTTCTCTCACTCTGTTTGAGGGAAGTGATTTCATTTTGGAAGAGATCGATGCTTATCTCAAAGATGAATCGATATCCCCAGAAATTGATGATACCGATTTTGATCCAGAAGGAGACATTCTCCTCCTCGAAAAGTTGCTTAACAATGATATGTCATCTTCTCCCCCTCCGAAGGAAATTCAAATTGAAGAAATCAAAGAGATTAAGCCGTCTAATCCTCCAGAGCTTGAGCTCAAGGATTTACCTCCTCATCTAGAATACGCTTTCTTAGAAGATGACGACAAATTTCCTGTCATTATTTCTAAAGATCTTAAAGATGAGGAGAAGACCCAACTTCTTGATGTGCTTAAAAAGCACAAGAGTGCCATCGCTTGGCAGCTCTCTGATATAAAAGGAATTGACCCTCGTTTCTGTACTCATAAGATCTTAATGGAGGATGACTTTAAACCCACAGTGCAACAACAAAGGAGGGTAAATCCAAAAATTCATGAGGTCATCAAGAATGAAGTTCTTAAACTTCTTGATGCCGGAATGATTTACCCTATCTCCGATAGCCCGTGGGTTAGTCCTGTCCATTGTGTTCCCAAAAAGGGGGGTATGACCGTCATTGAAAACGAAGAGAATGAGTTGATTCCCACACGTCTCGTCACTGGATGGAGAGTGTGCATTGACTATCGAAAACTCAATGATGCTACCTGAAAAGACCATTTTCCGCTTCCTTTTATGGACCAAATGCTTGAACGTTTAGCGGGAAATGAGTTCTATTGTTTTCTCAATGGCTTTTCCGGGTATTTCCAAATCCCGATTGATCCACAAGATCAGGAAAAGACCACATTCACTTGCCCTTATGGTACGTTTGCCTACCGACGTATGCCTTTCGGTTTATGCAACGCTCCTGGCACGTTCCAAAGGTGCATGATAGCCATCTTCCATGACATGATCGAGAAAACAATGAAAGTGTATATGGATGATTTTTCAGTTTATGGAAATTCTTTCGCGTCGTGCCTTTCCCATTTAGACAAAATGTTAAAACGGTGTGAAGACACCAATCTTGTTCTAAATTGGGAGAAGTGCCACTTCATGGTCAAAGAGGGCATTGTCCTCGGCCATAAGATTTTCAGTGCCGGGATTGAGGTAGATCAAGCTAAAGTCGATGTAATCGCTAAGCTACCTCATCCCACCACCGTCAAAGGAATTCGAAGTTTCCTTGGTCATGCCGGTTTCTACCGTCGGTTTATTCAAGATTTTTCAAAGATCGCCCGGCCTCTGACCCATCTTCTTGAAAAAGATGCTCCATTCTTTTTCTTTCCCGAATGCATTGAAGCATTCGAAATTCTTAAAAAGAAACTAACTGAAGCACCGATCTTAGTTGCCCCCGATTGGGACTTGCCATTCGAGCTCATGTGCGATGCTAGTAATTATGCTATTGGGGCAGTCCTGGGGCAACGGAAAGCTAAGTACTTTCAGCCGATACACTATGCTAGCAAGACAATGACCGATGCTCAATCTCATTACACCACTACTGAGAAAGAGTTATTAGCCGTTGTCTATGCTTTTGAGAAATTTAGACCATATCTTGTCTTATCAAAGACCATAGTGTATACGGATCATTCGGATCTTAAGTATCTCCTTGCTAAGCAAGATGCTAAGCCGAGATTACTTCGTTGGGTTCTCCTGCTCCAAGAATTTGATGTTATAATTCGTGATAAAAAAAGAGCAGAGAATCTCGCCGCCGATCATTTGTCGAGATTAGAGAACCCTCATCAAGGTGTTCTCGAGAAAAAGGAAATTACCGAAACATTTCCTCTCGAGACACTCGGGATGGTTTCATTAAAAGATGATCCAAGTACCCCATGGTTTGCCGACTTTGCAAATTACCATGCGGGGAATTTTATTGTGAAAGGGATGTCGTCCCAACAAAAGAAGAAATTCTTCAAAGATGTTAAGCATTACTTTTGGGACGACCCCTACTTGTTTAAAGTTTGTGTGAATCAAGTCATCCGGCGGTGTGTTCACGGCCAAGAAGCCGTTGATATTCTTAAGGCTTGCCACAATGGACCCACTGGAGGACATCATGGCCCGAACTACACCGCCAAAAAAGTCTTTGATTCCGGTTTCTTTTGGCCAACTATCTACCGTGATGCCCACGACTTGGTAAAGTCATGTGACTCTTGCCAACGTTAAGGAAAAACCTCGCAAAAAGATGAAATGCCTCAAAATGCAATTCAAGTCTGCGAGATCTTTGACGTATGGGGCATCGATTTTATGGGGCCATTCCCGTCTTAGCGAGGGAACAAATATATCCTCTTGGCCGTCGATTATGTGTCAAAATGGGTTGAAGCAAAAGCTCTCCCCACTAACGACGCCCGAGTTGTTGTGAAGTTCTTAAAAAATCTCTTCTCCCGATTCGGAACCCCTCGAGCTATTATAAGTGATCGCGGTACCCATTTTTGCAATGATCAATTCGAAAAGGTCATGCTTAAGTACGGAGTTACTCACCGTCTTTCTACCGCGTATCACCCGCAAACGAGCGGTCAAGTCGAGGTTTCCAATCGTGGATTAAAACGAATCTTGGAGAGAACTGTTGGTGAAAATCGGGCCTCATGGGCTGATAAATTAGTTGGTGCTTTATGGGCTTTCCGTACCGCCTTCAAAACACCCATTGGGTGTACTCCTTACAAGCTAGTGTACGGAAAAGCATGCCATCTGCGCATTGAGCTCGAACATAAGGCCTATTGGGCCTTAAAACATGCAAATTTCGACCTCAAAACCGCGGGTGATCATCGAAAGCTTCAAATGAATGAATTAAACGAGCTTAGGGATCAAGCCTACGAGAACTCTTTAATCTACAAAGAGAAGACGAAGAGGATTCATGACTCCAAAAACAAAAACCGCGTTTTCAACGTTGGTGATCGAGTCCTCCTTTTCAATTCTCGATTAAAGATTTTCTCGGGCAAGTTAAAAACCCGTTGGTCTGGACCATTCACCGTTGCTCAAGTTTTTCCTTATGGCACCATCGAGTTATCTCAAACCGATGGACCAAACTTCAAGGTGAACGGTCATAGGTTGAAGCATTACTTTGGAGGGGACATACCACCCATGGTTGTCCCGGATCTCCAAACTTTCCCCATGGACCAATGAATTCGGGGTCGAGTCAAGCTAGTGACTCGGTTAACAAAAACATTAGCACCACATGGGTGACAACCCATGTTTCTGACTTCTTTCTATTTTCTAACACTAAGTGTGGGGGGATTCCTCTATTGTGCTTTGTTTTGTGTGTCGTTTGCTCTTGTTTGCAGGTTTCCCTTAGATTGTGATGATTGATGCGCCTGTTTTCAATCCAGCCGCCCAATATCCGATCTTTTTGCTAACGTTTATCTAGGGATATCTTTTTAATCCTGTTTGTGAAAAGTGAGATTTCTGTCACACACTTGGCTATTAGTATTACCTTTTTACGTTCTAAGTGTCGGCATAATAGCCGGTACTTTGAATATTGAGGGCAATATTCAATTCTAAGTGTGGGGGGGAATTCTCGCGATTTTTGTCACATATGTACCTTCTAGTGCCCTAGTACCCCCGTTTTGACCAAAAATTTTAAATTTTTTTCGTTTTTAGATAAGAAATTGCAATAAAAAAAAAAGAAGTGTTTAGTCTTGATTAGGTTAGAACATAGGGAATCCCGACTCTGCCAGAGTGTTGATCTGGCTGCTTCCTTAATGGTTAGACTAAGGTTTTACGATATGTGCAAATGAAAATGCTAAGCGTAGAATAGTTGGCTTTCTTTAGAGCTTATACAAGTAATCTATGGCTTTTCCTCCCAGGAGATAACTAATCTGACTTAATAAGTGCTTATTTTCAAACATTTGAACACACAAAATCATTTTTTCATACGATTTTAAAAAATACTAGTTCAAAGATTTATTTAAACTTCGGAACAAGCATATGTCATAGTAATGTAAAAGTTAAGTAATAAATGTATGTGCTAAAAAGCTACGATTCAAGATCGGCCCTTGGATCCTTATTTCCGGAAGGTGTTTAGGTCTTGGCTACCCTCTTACACCGGCCCTTGGACCTCTAATTCAGGAATGTGTGAGGTCTTGGTCTAACACCCTTGGATCCTCATTTCAGGAATGTTTAGAGTCTTGGAACTCTCCGTTGTAACGGCCCTTAGATCCTTTATTCCGGAAGGTGTAAGGTCTTGGTTCGCGTGAAACTCCGTTAGTTTATGTTGCACAAGTAAAAAAAAAGGAAAAGAAAAATAAAATAAAATAAAATAAAATGGAATGATATTGCAAAATGCAAAAATGGAATGATATTACAAAATGCAATAAGTTTTGATGTGTTGAATAAAGTTTTGAAACTTGCTTGTTGTAAATTTTAAATCTATCTTTCAACTATTATTAGTCAAAATTTTATAAAAACGTCGATTTTTTTGATCAAAATTTTGAAAATGAGCATAGTCACCTAACTTGAATAAATTGTGGGAGTGAAAAGTTAAGTCTCGGCTGACATAGATTATTAGTATAAGTAGTGTTAGCATTTTACAAAAACATTTGCACATTGAGTTTAAGCTTAGTTGGGAGTATAAAAAAGAGGATGACGATTACAATTCTCTGGAGACACCCAGTTTGTGTGAATCCTGTTCCATGATACCATTTTTGAAAATCAAGCATTTTATTTATTTTAGTTCTAGTTTAAATTTCTTGCATTTAATAAAAAGTCGAAACGGGGTATAACTTGGTATTCTTTTGATCCTTTCATTACTTCACATGATCGGATTGCTAGGGACTAGCAATAGTTTAGTGTGGGGGATTGATGAGTGTGTAAATACTCATCATTTTATACCCACAAAAGACACAAAAATGACCAAAAACACCCAAATTATACTGCAGATATCCTTGGTTTGTGTTTTTATATGTTTCAGGTACAAAAGGTTGAAAACAGAGCAAATACGTGCATTTTTGGAGCAACTCGACAACAACTGTGCATTTGGCCAAAATCAGACGGAGTCAGAATCGATCCCGGGATATAGTTTTGGAATCAGCTTGGAAAAACGAACACGAAACCAAATTTTATGGGCCAACCCAACCCACATAAATGGGCCAAGTTAGCCCATTTAATTACCTAAGCCTTTTTATAAAACCTTTAAACCAAATAATAAACCCAACACTACAAGTCCAGCCCATTCCTTTTAACTACCAAACCCGGATCCAACCCAAATAACCCAACCCCTTTTTAGTTAATAAACCGGGGTCAAACAAATAAACAAACCCAGTCAACCCTATCCTCCTTTCTCTTTTCCCTCCAAAACCACCCACCATCATTACCTGCAACCCTATTTCTCCCCTGCCACACTCCACCACCCTACTAGTCACATGTCTTCCCCTCCTAGTACTCTTCACAAGATACCACCCCCTCACATGTATCCAATGCCATGTCATCAATCCGTGTACACATTTGGGCGCCAAAATGAATCCAAAGGCTGAGATAAAGATAAAGTTTAATCCGATGGTGGGAATTGCTCAAGAGGAAGCACAAAGGGATTTCTCTCACACAAGAAGCACAGAGCTCAGTAAAACCCTAGTTTTAGAATTAGTATAAATAGCCACTTATGTAACAATAGTGAACCAGGTTTTAATTAGCTTAATTTTTTAAGGTATTGTAATTTTCTTTAGCTTATTTACATTTTCAGAATTGTAATTTACTCTTTTTAATCTTAATTCAGTTTATGTTTTAATTTCAGAAAAATCAAAAAAAATATCCTTTTTAGCTTTTGCTGTTCATGTGCTTATTAAGTGCTTATTTCATTGTTTTTGTGCTTATCTTGGCTTATTGATGTTAGAATGAGTCAGAATGTTAGTTCTTATAGTTTAATGTTCAGTTAGCTTAAAAAAGTTAGAAAAAGCCAAAAATAGCTTAATTGTGTTATAGCTTATTCAGAGCTTTATTTGTTCTTAAATCTAGCTCATTAGAATAGAATTAAGTTAGATTAGCAACATTGTTTCAGAATTTTAGCCTTTTTGGTTCTGTTTAAGTTTTAAAATTGCAAAGTCAGTTTTTAAGGTGTGTTTGGTTTAAGCTTATATTTTGGTAAATTAGCCATGTACTGTTCATCTGTCATTGGTTGGACTTTGGGTTAGCTTATTTAAGGCATTTTAAGTTGTTTTTAGTAGCCCCTGAGTACTTTTGGTGCCTTTTGTAGTTTCTTAGTAGGATAAGTGAATCTTGGACCCTCAACTGCTCTTTTAAGCTCTCTAATAAGCTGAGCTTATTTTGACCAACTTTTGGCATTTTTAGACACATTAGAGTTGCTAAAATCTAAATCCTAAGTTCCATTTCATTCCATTTAGTTTTGATAGAGTTGTGGTTCAAATCTGTGTAATCCTCATCACAGAACACACTTTATGTGTGCAGCCCAGATAAGAAATTTTCAAAGACCAAATTAAGTGCTTATTTGAGTGGTTCAGTGCTTAATTTTCAATTTCTGAATTATTTGCTAGTTGTGGTGTGCTAATTGACAAATTTCAACCAATTTCTGAGCTTATTATAGCTTAAAAACAAGCCCAAAAGTAGCTAGTCCAGCCAAGTATACACTGAGAATTCAGTGTATACTTGACCAAACTACCCTACCTCTCAGCTTATTTTTAAGCTGTTGATAAGTTCCTTTTGGCTGGAAATTTGGTTTTACTAGTTCTTAGGTGTATGAACTTTAGATATCTCCTGCTTTTGTTGCATTTGCTTATTTCATAGAGCTTAAAAATAAGCTTGAATATGCCCTTGTGGGACTGATCTACCCTGCACCACAGTCCCTTAAGTGTTTGATGGATTCAAGTGCTTATTTGCTGTTTGATTAGCTTTTTCAGTTCATGTTGGCTTATTTAGAATTAGTTTTAGTTAATATAGCTTATTTCAGTCCCATTTTAGCTTTTAGAATAGCTTATTAGTGCCTCAGTAGGTTAATTAAGGGCTGCAACTCAGTTTTTTTGTTTGCTTATTGAGAATTATTCAGTGCTTAATTGATTTTGTTTTTGGCTTATTATGAGGATTGCTTGATTATTTGGATTAGACTTTGCTTAAAATAGCTTAATCTAGTTCATCTAAGCTTAATTCAGCTTAACAGCCCCTTTGATCACAGCCTTAGCCTTTTTTGCTCTTTTATTCCTGATCAGATTTTAGACCCCTTTTTCTTAGCTTATTTGATGTTTTTATAATTAGTTGTAGTTATCAAAAGTGCTTATTTACATGTCCTTAATCAGTTTGTAGGAGAAAATCAAAAAAATAAAATAGTTATCTGGATAAGCTAGCTTCCCCTGCTTATTTTTCCTAGAATCAGTGCATTATTTAGGACTTTTCTGGAATTTTTCATAATTTTCCAAGTTCATTTAGTATTTTTAATTAAATTTTCTTTTTAATTCAGTAATTAATTCATAGAAAATAAAATAAAAGTCAAAAAAACATAATTCTTTTTTTAAAAATTTTCTTTTATTAATTAGAATTTAGGAAAAATAGATTTGTGCCCATAGAATTAATATTTCTTAGATTTCACGTTTTTAGATTCGTTTTCCCGTTTTTGAAAACGTTATTTGTTTTCTTTGCGTTTAGCTTATATATGCTTTGTAGATTTATATGTTATAAGTTTCCCTTATCCTAATTATGCTTCCCGTAGTTATAAGATATCCTTAGCCTATTTATTGCTTCCCGTAGTTGTAGGTTATTTAATTTCATCAAAATCCAAAAATCTCTTTGTTTCCATTATTCATCACACGATTCACGATCCAAATCCAAATTCCATTCAATCCTTCGTTGGGAATACGACTCGGGTTTACATATTTCCTTTGTAAATCTTTGAGAAAAAAATATGCATTGATTTTAACGAATCAATCATAAAAAAGGGGGAGATTGTTAGTGCAAGCAGTCTCGTTTGTTTTGATTGATGACAAACATGTAACTTGATACATAACGTAAAATGTACAAGTTACTTGTAATCTTATTTTGTCTCAACAATACATTCAACACCTCTCGACTTCTCAAATCCTTATATGGTACAACATAGGTTCGTACATGTTTGTTATGTGTCATTGATGAACTCAAATAAGTACATTTTATTACTATCATTTATCCTATTAATTTGACTTGTTTTACTATATTATGTATGAGGATTGATACTTAATCGTTTACTTTTGTAATTCTCAGGTAAAAACAAGCATTTGGTGAAACTTAGCGATTTTGGACTGATTATGGAGCATAACATGCATAAAGTTAAGAGTCTACGAAAATGAAGAAGATCAAGACTAATCTGCTCCAGATGCGCCGCATCTCACTCTAGACATGCGCCGCATCTCTATCAAGATATCACCAGATACGATCCAAGATACAAGAGGACATGCGCCGCATCTAATCATGGAGTTACGCCGCATCTTCTGGCGGTGTACGAATATTCCTGAATATTATAATCTTGGACCCCACGCGAAGTTAAGTACATGCGCCGCATCTACTCCTTAGATGCGCCGCATCTTCCCTCAGACAGAAACTATAAATACCCCAAGACCAGACGAATTTCGGAAGCATTATATTAGATTCGAAGACCGAACAGGAGAAACCTAGGACGAATTCAGTCAAGGAGGCAGCACAAGACACACCCAAATCAAAGATACAAGAGCTGTAAGAAGGTGCTGCATGTGTTTAATTCATTAAGTAGTTTTGTTTTATTGTGTTAGCAAACTTTAATTCATCAGGATTGGTGGCTTGTGTAATGTGACAACGAAAGATTGCACTCCCTTTAATACTTGCTTTCCCATCAATTAAAGTTTATATGTTGATGTCTTTGGTTACTACTTATTAGTGCATTGATAACCTCTGTGTTTATTAGTGGCTTGAGGGCATTTGACTGCGGGACATAATGTGGCTCCCACGGTTATTACTAAATTGATCACTTAGAAATAACTTTTAGACATAAGTAATCATTAAGGGTTTACTCGCCGATAAGATTAGGACCAACGAGAAAGGGTTAACTACATACACTTCATATAAAGCTATCAATAAAACAAGTGACAATCTACTTAATCATAAGGACAGCCCTCTTATTGTCTCGAGTATTTATCTGTGTACGTGTGTGCTACTTGCTGATTCGCGCCTATTGGTTTATTTTATTATTTAATTGCAAACAAATCGTGCCAGTCTCTCAGGCTGAAACCCCCTTGCGTTAGGATATTAAAATACTGATTAGAATAACGAGATAATACGTTCCACTCCTAGTGATCGACACTCTACTTACCATTATATTCATACTGACCGGGTACACTGCTCGTTAAGTGTGTGTGTTATTGATAAGTCGGCTAAATATAAATTTAAAACTTGAAGTAGGCATTAAAACTGCTAAAACTATACTACGACACGCATACGCATCAAGTTTTTGGCGCCGTTGCCGGGGAGTGAATTGTTATTATCTGTTAATTTGATTAGTATTTTAATTAGGATTTTCTTTTATTAGATTAATTGCATCATTGTATTATTTTGCATATTTGTTGTACTGTGTGTTATTTGTTTGCTTTATTTGTTTTTATTTTCGTGTGTTTTATTTGATTTTTATTTTTCGTATTTTTTCTGTTCTGCTATCGTTGTACTGTGCTAAATCAAACGATACGGCGCATCTGATCTCTCAGATACGGCGTATTGCGTTTAATTTTTAAAAATACAACGCGTTTAATTAATTCGATACGACGCATCTTTTCCCCAAGATACAGCGTATCTGTTTTTAATACGAATTTTTTTTTTTAAAGCGATAAAGTAATACGACGCATCTGCTTTTGCAGATACGGCGTATCTGTTTTTGATAAAAAAAAAAAAAAAAAAAAAAATTCTAAACGTTAACGCCATACGACGCATCTGCTTTCGTAGATACGGCGTATCTATTATTTTAATTAAAAACAGTTTGCGAATTATTAAACAGATACGACGCATCGATCTATATCGATACGGCGCGTCTTTCTGAATCAAAAATCGATATTTATTTTTAAACGTAACGAAAATACGGCGCATTAACTTTCATTAATACGACGCATTTAATTTTAATTAAGCCGATTTTTGATTAATTAATTCGATACGGCGCATTCTTAAATTCTAAAGCGGCGTATCTATTTTCTGAATAAAGTCTGATTAAATTTTAACGGGTATAAGATACGGCGTATCCAACTTTTTGGATACGGCGCATCGTCTGCAGATATCAGCTATTTTTATTCTCATATCCGTTTCTAAATTCGTTAATTTTTCTTCTTGCGAGCAAATCCTACTGATGATTTTACCTTGGATGACAGATTTTGCTATGGAAGACATGTCAGTTAACGGATATCTTGCTAAGGAATGTTTGTTTTCAGATTCATTCAATGTACTCATGATCGATGCAGATTTATTCTCTTGGGAGACTCCTCTTGAAGCTGCTTTTAAGGAATTCATGCGTTTATGCAACATTGACAAAGAGGTATTCTCTTATAATGTATTTGTGAGGTACACTGGAGAAGAATTGTCGCTCTTATGGCCTATCATTGAAGCCGAAGGATTGAACTGGACTACTATCGAAGAAGATGATGGGAAATTCTATCTTGCATACATGGACTCAAGCAACAACAGCTGTGGTGGAGGCAATGCCCAAATCTCTTACATGCCTTATTCCGAACAGTACTGGGGATTGAATGAGAACTATCAGGATAATGACATGAATTATGCTTTGGCGGAGTTACTATTTCATGGGAGATTGGTAAGATTGATAGACCTCTCCCTCAATGATTGGCTAGAACTCAAATATGGTAGTCCAGAATTTGCCCCTGCAAATGAAGTCAAGGAGATTATGACTTCATGGTTGACTCGGAGTTTTAAGAAGCAATTTAACGAGTTCATGGAGATAAAAAAGAATATGATTGGAAAGGTTTGCTTTGACGTTAACCACGATCCTCACGATGTTGATTTTTCAGAATGGTTGGCTAGTAAGTTTAATAACCATAAGAGCATGGATCGTGCTACTAAGGATGCATTATGGGTATATTGGATGAGAGGAGAAGACGAAGAAGTAGAAAGCGATTATGGGTCGTCACTTCATGATTCAACAATCAATGAGGGCATTGAAGAACTTTTCAGAATTGACATTGATGTGTTCGATTATGAGACACCCTTGTGCAAGCAGTTCAAGGAATTTAACTACCTTCTTCAAGTCGATGATGATGTGCTTACTGGAGATCTACCAGGATTTAAGACTTATGACGATTTCAAAAACACCTGGTACTATGAATGGAATGACCAAGTACCATGGGTTTGGGATAAACCATGGGAATTTGAGCACATTAATCACACCTGTACACCCTTCGTTTTCAAGGACGGGAGTAGTGTTTGGCCGACCTGCGATTATAAAAGTGACGGAACCTGTAATGGGGGAAGTATAATTGGGATGAAACGGGTTGGAAACGATGTAACCTTTGAAGATTATGAGTGGTACGATAATGTTGAAGACTGCCCACAAAAATCGGAGGCTTTACAAGAAAAGGGCAGAATTGAACGCTTGAAGAGACTTAAGGGGACATCGGATACTACTTTCTGGGAATGGGTGCATAAACAGTTTGATGATTTCACGAAGCTTAGTCGACGGTTACAATATGATTTGGAAAGAGAATGGGAGGCGATTCAAGATGATAATAATGATAAGTCGTTGATTGAAGAACTAGATGATTATTTGATTAAGGATCCTTATTTTAAGTTTGTTGATAAAGACGAGGAAGAGTTCACCAAAAGAAAGTGTCAACTACTTGGGATTCCTTACAATGAGCCACCCATGATTATTTCTGAAAAATTTAAAATCATCAAATATTCTTTGGGTCCTGATGAAGAATATACTGCGGTGAAGACAAAGAGTTATACTAGATTAAGTCGAACGGAAGAAAACATCGCAGAGATATACGGGAAAATCTTTCGGATGAAGGAAGAAGGATGGACCGTGACAAGGACTTATTGCTGAGCTGAACGTGAGTCTAACTTGAAGACTCTGGAATAAAGACAAGTGCTTACCGGGAGACAACCCGGAGAATTTTTATTATTCTGTTTTCTGTGTCGAGTCAGTCAGACCGCATGAGGATACGGCGCATCTCAATTCTGAGATGCGACGCATCTCCTGCAATGGTCATATCTTATTTTTATTTTTTCTGCATTTTTATTTTCGACTTTAAAACTTTTTATCAGTTTATTTTAATGCGGCGCATCCCTGGTTAAGGATGCGGCGCATCTTTATTCTGATCCGTATTTATTCCAGGCTCGATACGGTGTATCTTCTTCAATAAGATACGGCGCATCGACTGACCTGATGATTTTCAGTTTTAATTTTTAAGTTTTATTTTTATCTAACTACTAATGTATTATGCAAGTTGAACCTTTCTTATCTTAGGTGTGTTTTAAAGTGTTGGTGGTATTATAGTTTCCTGGATTTCCTGTGGATACATCAAGTATGAAGCTTTAACGTTCTAATCCACAAGAAAGATGATTTTTGCTCTTATACAAATGGAGGATCATACCGAGCAAATCTCAGGGGAGTTTTTCTGTTCTAATTCTTTTATTTTCCAGTTTTTAACCTTTTATACAAACAACGAGGACGTTGTTTAACTTAAGTGGGGGGATTGGAGAATTAGAACACTTAACAATTACTTGTCCTAAACTTTTTCAAAAATTATGCTTAAAATGTGCTTAATATATCAAACTTAAAAATTTTTTTTAGCATGTTTTTGTTTAAGATCTAAGTTGCATAGCTGCACACATGACGTTATTTTCAAAAATTGTGATTTTTCAAAATTCACAAATCTATGAGTGTGCCGGTGACTTGTAAACTTTAGAACTTGGCTTGTATACTATTCGAGACCACCATAATGAGTATTATTTATATAATTGGAATGACTTGTCTAAATTGGTAAAATTCTAGGATTACACCCAAATAGCCTTTATTATGTTATGTGTTATTAACTAACTACACTGGTTAGTTAACCCCCGTATAAACCCTTTGTTACTCTCATTTTTAGAGTAAGATACCCCTAGAAAAACCCTCAGAGCCATTCCTTTCGTTTCTTACACCTATGTTTAAAATGTTTCGTTACACCCTTACACCTTAGCCTACCCTGTAGATTAGAATCCGTGGTTGGTTAATTGCTATAGGCAAAGTGTGTTTCCTTACATTACCTGTGTTCGCGTGCGTAATTCATTATCTTTGGTTAGGTCGGGAAATTGCACAATGCAATTGGAGTGAAAGTAAATATTGTATATCTTTGAGTTTGTTTTTCGTGTGTTTACTACTTTCACTATTACCGTTATTTCTGAAGTATGAAAAGTATGGAAAAATTATCCGGAAAGAAAGTTGTAGTGATGTGGTGAAATTTTACACATCTATGTTAAAGTTTATAAAAAAAAAAAAAAAAAAAAAAAAAAAAAAAAAAAAAAAAAGAAAGAAAGAAAAGTTGGAAGTTAGTTTTAACCAACTTATGTAAAGTTATGTAAGTGGTTGATATCACCACTATTTGTTGTACTATATCTATGGATTGAATGGGAATTGGCAGTTACGGAACGCCAATTAAGGTTTATTCTTTGATTAAGATCTTGTTGAGTATAATTCGTGTCTACCTAAAGCGTGTGTTTCAAGTGTTAAAGCGTGAGTTATTCGATGATATGAGTCTTATTCATGGGATGGTTGGGATAGTGATTAACCACACTTAGGATTTTAATTTATTTGTTTTGTTTATTTTTATTTTTACACCAATTTATATCCCAAATGTTATCCATGCCCTTCATTATTCTTTATCCAACCAAACCTTTGATTTATTGAGATTAGGGATTTGAGCAATCTTAAGTATCGTAGTCGTGGATTCGGCTATGTATTTATGATTTTGTCGCCCTTTTTGATATATTATTATTGGTGAAGTTTGGACCTATCTTTAGCCTATTCGAGTTAAGGATTTGAGCAATTGCAAGTATCGTGTTCGTGGATTCGATCATGTATTTGAGATTTTGTCGCCTTTTCTGGAATATGAGATCGATAGTGATTAAGAATAATTAACCCTTAAGCCTACAAACCCTCTTTACCGCTTTAGACTTGTTATTCCTTAGCTTTAGTGGTGGAGATGTGTATACTTGCCAAGCTTATGATAGAATATTCGTCACGACTGGACAGTTAAACGATTAGATTTGCTTTTATCAAATTATTTTATTTTACTTCTAATTCGTTAAGTGTTTAGTTGCGTGATTATGAAATAAACGAATACATGCTTAAATATAAAAATAAATCCTAACATCTTTTAGGATACATTTTCATAAGAGAAATTCTAAGGTTTACTTGGGGACAAGTAAAGTTCAAGTGGGGGGATATTTGATGAACTCAAATAAGTACATTTTATTACTATCATTTATCCTATTAATTTGACTTGTTTTACTATATTATGTATGAGGATTGATACTTAATCGTTTACTTTTGTAATTCTCAGGTAAAAACAAGCATTTGGTGAAACTTAGCGATTTTGGACTGATTATGGAGCATAACATGCATAAAGTTAAGAGTCTACGAAAATGAAGAAGATCAAGACTAATCTGCTCCAGATGCGCCGCATCTCACTCTAGACATGCGCCGTATCTCTATCAAGATATCACCAGATACGATCCAAGATACAAGAGGACATGCGCCGCATCTAATCATGGAGTTACGCCGCATCTTCTGGCGGTGTACGAATATTCCTGAATATTATAATCTTGGACCCCACGCGAAGTTAAGTACATGCGCCGCATCTACTCCTTAGATGCGCCGCATCTTCCCTCAGACAGAAACTATAAATACCCCAAGACCAGACGAATTTCGGAAGCATTATATTAGATTCGAAGACCGAACAGGAGAAACCTAGGACGAATTCAGTCAAGGAGGCAGCACAAGACACACCCAAATCAAAGATACAAGAGCTGTAAGAAGGTGCTGCATGTGTTTAATTCATTAAGTAGTTTTGTTTTATTGTGTTAGCAAACTTTAATTCATCAGGATTGGTGTCTTGTGTAATGTGACAACGAAAGATTGCACTCCCTTTAATACTTGCTTTCCCATCAATTAAAGTTTATATGTTGATGTCTTTGGTTACTACTTATTAGTGCATTGATAACCTCTGTGTTTATTAGTGGCTTGCGGGCATTTGACTGCGGGACATAATGTGGCTCCCACGGTTATTACTAAATTGATCACTTAGGAATAACTTTTAGACACAAGTAATCATTAAGGGTTTACTCGCCGATAAGATTAGGACCAACGAGAAAGGGTTAACTACATACACTTCATATAAAGCTATCAATAAAACAAGTGACAATCTACTTAATCATAAGGACAGCCCTCTTATTGTCTCGAGTATTTATCTGTGTACGTGTGTGCTACTTGCTAATTCGCGCCTATTGGTTTATTTTATTATTTAATTGCAAACAAATCGTGCCAGTCTCTCAGGCTGAAACCCCCTTGCGTTAGGATATTAAAATACTGATTAGAATAACGAGATAATACGTTCCACTCCTAGTGATCGACACTCTACTTACCATTATATTCATACTGACCGGGTACACTGCTCGTTAAGTGTGTGTGTTATTGATAAGTCGGCTAAATATAAATTTAAAACTTGAAGTAGGCATTAAAACTGCTAAAACTATACTACGACACGCATACGCATCAGTCATTATGATCAAACCCTTAACAAACCATTTAGAATGTTTAAAATACGGCAAGGTCATTAAGTACTTTAAAAGGCTAACCATTCTACTTAGAACCTCATTTCACATTCTGCATATACAAGCACTTTTACTTGTACATCATGTTTCCTAAGATTAATAGGATAAGTACACTTTAGGTGTCAAACTAACATGATACATCTTGGTAAACATATATTAGTTAAGCTAGTATATACATGCTACATGATCACTAGGATACATGTTACATACATACATACATTTACATTATTTACATTTTAAATCTTAAAATAAAAATATATACATGACATCATGGCATACATCATTTGGATAGCTTGTAAGATTTAGTAAAATATTTTGGAAAGATCTTCAAGCAATGAGTTGGATTGTGTAAGATCTTGGTAAGATATGTTAAGATCTAGCTGTCATGTCCCGGCGGAACCAAACAGCATAAAGGGTGGACCCCTGGAATTGGTTCCGCCAAATCCGCGGGCTGTCTGAACAGTTTTCCTATAAATAGTAGCCCATTGTTTACCCATTTTTTTAACCTACAAGAACACACATTCTCTCCACCCTTTGCATACATTTAGATAAGTAATAAAGCATTTAGAAACACACATTAATCACCCTTTTCATAATGATCATAATGTTATTAACTTTCATTATGTTGTAAGCATACACTCGTAATGATCCTGTGAAGCAAGCTCAGAGATCGTGAGTCATAATCCATCACAAGCATAGCATACCTCCTGATCTACCAAAAGGCTTGGAGATCTTGAAGTCATCATCTACCAAAGCATACCAACATATGAAGATTCAAGGGCACTTGACATCCTCATTGTTTGAGGACTTCTTATTCAAGAAGTTCATGTAGATTCCACATGCATATATGAAGATCCATCACAACAAGCTTAGGGAACTTGTGATCTTCATCCATTGAAGGCTTCCTATCAATGGAAGTTCATTTAGATTAGTCATTCATATCCATGACCCATTTATGTCATGGATCATCATTGTAAACATCATTGCATCACAATCTAAACACCAAACTAGATTAGATGGTTTATGTGTTTGTGCCATAAAACACAAGGTTTCTATGTTGGGCCATAAAACATAGCGGGAGTGGTTGTACCCTTGTTAAAGAACTCGACATCTAGCTTAGTGTCAGAAATTGTATAAGCGACGTTAGGTTGGTTTTACCTCGAACTAGAACTCGACATCTAGCTTAGTGTCGGAAATTGTATAAGCGACGTCGGGAGTGGTTGTGCCCTTGTAAAAGAACTCGGTATTTAGCTTTGTACCAGAAAAAGTATAAGCGATGATTGTAAGGTTTTCTTCGTCGAGAAGGGAGCTAGTTGATCTAGTGAAGTAACTCTCGAGTTGGGTACTCGGAGAGTGGAGTAGGGCGGAGAGGAGCTCCGTAACCGAACCACTATAAATCATCGTGTTCGGTTTGCACTTTCTTTTACTTATGGCTTTACTTTTATATTTGCATTATATGATTGCTTGTGTTGTGATTAGTTGATAATACTTGTGTGACAACTTGTTTAGTATATGCTAGTCATAAACTAAACATCTTTCATATTACAACAAGCTTAAACGGACATTTGATACAACAAGTTTTAAGTGATTAAAACGGGAACGTATTTACCCCCCCCCCCTCTACGTTTTCACATACATCTATTAATTTATGTCCATAAACTAAAATCTCCCACTTGGACATATTTTAATAGCGTAATCACATCGGTTAGCGTCTAGCAACACGTCGATGCCTCTAGTACAACTCGAGTAAAGTCTCCTGGAAAAACCTTTTGATGATTCATCATCATTATTATCCTTTTGTTTCTAATACCATGTTAATATGGATATGGATCTCAGTCATTCCATAATTAACTATTCTGTTTCTCGTTGTTTATAATTGAGCAAGATTACTAAATCTTCTGAACGTATTTCAGATAGATCTTGGGCGTGCGCACGCAAACATCTTGTCAACCCTACGAGGGGCCCAGTAGTATTAAACCTCAAAACGAATTTGAAGGAACAAATTCTTTATTGACTACAAGCAAAACCCATGAACTTTGTAACACTTCTCAAAACAATTCTTATAACTACCAGTTACGTATAGCGTTAAATTGCTTCACAGAAATGCACTACATCCATGACAGTTCTCTGGTATCTCAAGTCTGAGGATAACTATTCATGATTTACTTAATGACAAGATCCATAAAGTACAATCATGTAGTTGGGATAAGTCCTATATTCAATTCATTGAATATCATGTGAAATTGGCATGTCAACGCATCAATATACTTTCAAGTATATTTTACTAATACTCAGATTTGTCTTAGTTTAATAATATTCCCATATCATTAATCGACAACGAACTATTTAGAATAACATAAGTTATTCACGGATTTAAACATATAAATATATGACACAATTTATTATTAATGAAAACAAACGTACCAGGTACTTAAATTCATTATAAATAATAACTGTTAAATATCCCTTATTCAAATACTAAATAGATCAATGCATGAAAATTCTAGTTGATGAATTATGCATCAAGTCATGATTAATCATACTTGTTGACAAAGCATAAATCAACCAACATTGATCTATTGTAATTTTGAAAATACTTATTTCAAGAATGCAACTAGTGAATCAAACTTTCAAACTTTTTTTTTAAAGTTTAAAGTATTCTAATTCTTTAATGTATAATGCAACTATGATCTTAGTGAGCACAACTAGTTTACATAGCCGAGGATGAAATCCTACCATGACTAGTATTGAGTATCATCTCAATTAAACCATCATCATTGTATACAAACAACAATATGCTCATTAAAACTCCGTAAACTTTAATATCTATTGTGTAATGTTTTAATGCCTTCCAAACTTTCAAGTTTGTTGGCTATGACAATTTGCTCAACAATTGACATATTGTTCATCCATAGAATCTGGGAGCAACTCCAAGAAATGCAATTCTAAATCCAAATATATTCTATTTTATTACACTAGTTATCTAATAACTTAATTAGATATTAATGTTGTCAAATCATCTTGTATTCAAGCATTATACAACAATAACATGATATACATGAAAAATCCTTAGATTTCATTCATGTTTTATATATCCATTTAGACTTTCTAAATGATATTTCATGTTCTATTATATTCATTTACCGCACATGTTTAATAATAATAAACATTTGTTCCAAGGTTGTATGTCTTATTTTTGTAAATCTTTAAAGGGAAGTTTCATTCCAAACCAAGGCTTAACATTTTACTTATATGAAATGTTACTTCCTATATGTCATATAACATATATGATTTAGGAAATTAACATAATACTCCCACTAGCTTTCAAGAATACTTAGGAATTATCTTATTTCAATTACAAATCAAAACTTGGATTTGTTAATTAAACATAAGTTTTATCTCATAAATGCATGCATTAATCCATTCATGAATTATTGCACTTTGTACACTTCCAAAGATTATTTGAATTCATAAACTCCTTTTGATTACTTACTGTCCTCGCACAAGTAATCACTCAAGAAAGAGTTTTGATATTCCATTGTCATTTCCATATTAATGAAAATATGTATGACAATTATCATCTTAATATGTTTAATGTGCCTATGAAAGAATATTCAATCACAGTTAATTTACTTAAGTGTGATTAATAATCGTGTCATAAAAAGACATACATTAAATATGTGTACACAATTTGTCCATATGATTTCTACACAAAGATTTAAACCACTAGGGTTTTCCATCTCTTTGAAGAAACTCATCTTTATTCTATAGTCCAACCATAGATTTCAAGATAAACCAAGTTTCCAAAATTGATTATCTTTATGGACAACATCTTAACATTCATAGTATGAGTAATTTGCCAAATTCAATATTTGCAATTCATCATGATAAACAGATTTACCTTGATCCTGTAACTCATATTCCTCAGCATTTTAATCAAATTTCTGCGGATCTATGAATGAGAATTCCATCATCTTAAGGTCTAACGTTTTCATGTCTAGCCTCATCATGATATTCACTAGTGTATTTTAGAAGATTATGTATCTTGTAATTTTATCTATTCAAGATAAAAACTCCCACTTGCCTTTTGTAATTTAGAGACTAAATACTTAGCAATTAGAGCAACACTTAATTGTTCTCTTTTGGGACATTACAAATACACATTGATAGTTCTTGACATTAGTTTGTTAATATCCTACTTCATAGTTGTTTAACAAATTCAGAACTTCAATTTTAAGACTTAATGTGATTCATCACATTCGACAATATAATGGTGTCTTATTAATCTTCTAAGTTGGAGTCTTATTAAGTATATTCAATCCATACACAATTTTCTAACATTTATTAACATTTTGAAGAAAAGAAAATATAGTTATCTTGAATCAAACAATATAACAAGAGTTTGATTTTCCTAACTGAACATACCAGAAACATGTGGTATTTCATTAGAAATAATATTGTGAGACAATCTAACAATATTTTAATATAACCATATTTCTTTTGGCTCATCTATTTATCAACTAAGTCATCTTAATGATATAATAGAATTTCCAAGCCAATTGCATGCTTTATAACACAAGTACTTTTTGACCAAGTCACTTCATGTTCATGTCTCAACAAAAACATAAATTGTTATAATTCCACTATACGTTATAAATCATTGGTCAACTCAATGACTTCTTGTGTATGTCTTAATTAAAAACATAACAAGTTAACTTCTTATTTTATTATAAGTTTTGTAACAGTTAAAAGACTTTATGTTTGTGACTTTACAAAAAAACGTAAACATATTTAACTAAAGTATTCATGAACACCATCAATTTGGTTTCAATAGTAATTTCAAGTTAATTATATTACTTCATTTATTTATGTCATTTCATACACAACTATTCAAATTGAAGTAGTATTAGATTACTTCATTTATTCATGTCATTCCAAGAATACATAAATAATTTATTCATGTCATTCCATGGATACATAATTATTAGAATTGAAGTAGTCTATGTTATTATCATGACACACGTTCTAAATAGTTGTCTAATTTAGAAACAGTAAATTATCCATGTACGATCTCACGTAATCATGGAGATTTACCTTGTTGTTGCAATCTGGTAAGATCTCACTTAATCTAAACTGCAACACCAAGTGTTTCTTGGATTAGATGTGTTAGAACGTTAGTCTATTACCTTGCAATCAAGAGAATCATTTAAATCATATTCCTATGTGTTGTACCTTGCACACAATAAAGATTTATCCCACTTGTGCATGGAACAACATCATGTAGCAGATAAACAACACGACATACGTTTGTTTATGTGATCAATTTGATTGTGTCATCGATATTAGCATAATTAGCAGATATAGAACTACTTAATTAACAAGAAAACGCACATGACTATCCTTGAAAATATGATTGTCTATATTTGGAAAGTAATTATCTTGAGACATTCTAGAGATAATGTAGATTACTACTGATGAGTGTCTAAATACTCATCATTTTATTCCCATTTAGACTGTTAAAATAGCCAAAAACACTTTGAAATGTCACATAATACTATAAATATCATTGAAATGTGTTTTTATGTGATTCAGATACAAAAAGATTGAAAACAAGTGAAAAACATGCAAAGTTCACAAAATTGTCATTTTCAGTCCCTGAAGTTTCACAAATTAGCAGAATTAGTCCCTGAAGGTTTAAAATGAGAGAAAAGTCAACTTTAGTCCTTGGGATATCAAACATGTTCACTTTTAGTCCCTGGATGAAAGTTTTCTAAAAATGGCAACTTTTACCCCTCAAGTTTCAAAATTGGCAAATTTAGTCCTCGGGTATTTAAAAAATGTAATTTATCAAATAATACCCTTGTACTATTCACATGTTACAATTTAGCCCCTTTTGATAACTTTTGGAAACTTACAACTCAGCCCCCTCAAAAATCCAAATGTTACACAATTGGTCCCTAAAACTCTAAACACTAAACCGGATCAAACTTAATACCCTTAACCCAAAAATAAAACCCAACCCCTTAATACTAAACCCAGCTATCAAGCCCAATCCACAAAACAAATAACCCGGCCCACCTATTTTTACCCTTAGCTAAGACAAGTTTGACTCAAGTCAAACTTGTCTTCTTCAACCCACTGACCCGCCAAAACAATACCACCACACCCACCGTTTCTCTGCAATACCACCTCTAATCCCTGACAATCCACCACCCCCCTCCTCCAATGAGAATACTTCACCTTCTTACACCCCCACTTGCTCAGAAGAAGCTAAAAATCCCACTTGACCTTTTCCCGCCAAAATGGCAATTAACGACCAAGATTGAATTACAACTATTTCAATGGTGGGATTAACTCGGATTTGATCAAGGAAGCTTTTGGGATTGCTATATAAAGAAAAGAAGGCCAGAAGAAATAATTGTCAGTAGTTTAAGACCACCAGTAGTGTAGAAAGTAGTTAATGCTTAAATCTAGTTTCAAGTTAAGTTGTTATTGTTAATTCAAGTTGTTTCAAGTCATCTTGTACTTCTGTATTGTAATTATTCCAAGTGTTATGATATTTCAAAGTTTTCATGTTTCCTGTAATTCGTATTAAAATTGTTCAGTTATTAAGAACCAATCAAAAGCTTTAAACACCCTTGCTATAAGCTTATGAAAGCTTTTCATAGCTTTTTGTAAGTTTATATAGTGATAATCTGTTCTAATTCAAGAAAAATGAGAAAAGTCAAACAAAGTCAAAGTAGCTCATAATAAGCAATTTGGTGGGATAAGCAGTTGTGATTAAGCTGGAATGGGGTCTAAACTTGGTAAGTGACAAACCAAGCTCAGTTCTGATCTAGTGTTATCCTGTTTCTTAACCATTCAGTTGTAAGTAATTTTCTCTATTTTTTTGCATAATTTTCCATATCACTGTATTAGTGCTTATCTATAGCTTATTTGAGTATTTTCTGCTTATTAAATAGTTTATAAGTGTATTCCATCTGTTTCTTCAGTAGTTAAATAGTATTTTCTTTATTTTGCTTAAATAACACTTAAAAAGCCATAAATAGCTTAATCTAGTAACTGCTTAGTAATAAGCTCTTTTCAGTCTTTAATTATTAATTAGTTCATAAATAAGTTAGTTAAACTTAGTTCAGTAAGATTCTTAGCTTAAAATCAGATTTTCCTTTGAAAATCCGCCACAGAACACCAATAAGGGGTGTTTGGCTTTAAGCAGTCAACTAGGTCAAACTAGGAGTTACTGTGTATTTACCATAAGCCCAACTTTGTACTAGCTTAATTTGGTCAATATAAGCTATTCCCAAGTTCTGATTAGCCTCTCTCATAGAAATAGCAAATTTTGCCTTGTCTGTGCAATTTTTAGAACCCTAACTGTCCAAATAAGCCATAATAAGCCAAAAGCTTATATGGCCCTTTTTCTTTTCATTTCTGTGTTCAAATAAGTCCATATAATAGATTCAAATAGAGTTGGATAGGCCTGATCACCTTTGTGCACCTCTGCACAAAGTCTGCACACAAACATTACAACTCAGTATACACTGAGCAGATATGGCCCCTATTCTCAGCTTGTTATTAGCTTATTCCATTAAGCTGAGACTTTGATTTTTGGTTTGCAAGTAGTTTACCTAGTAGGCTTTAAGATTCTGTGCTTGGATTCCATTTCCTAGCTCATTTCATAGCTTAAATCTTGCCTGCAAAATTCACCCATTTCACTGATTCTGCTGATTCAGTTTTTGATTTTCCTAGGCCACCTGTTCTAGGGTTCAATTGGACTTCAATTAGCTTATTAGATTTAGGGCTTTTTGCATTTTTGTATACCCAGTAGTACTAGCTATCTTTTGCCCACTTAATATTCCACTTATCTGCTTATTTGAATTGCTTAATCTGCTCTGCAAATTGGCTATTTTCCTGAGTTTTCTGCCCTAGCTTTGCAACTGCTCAAGTGCTTATTTTGCTTATTCTGTGGTTTAATCTGTTTGCTTTAAGTTGTTTTGTGCTTATATAAGTTGTTTAAACTTGTCCTGAGCCTTTGGTAAATTTTTGTGCTTATTAGCTTATTTTTGGGCTTATTCCCAAACTGCTTATCTGCCCAACTGCTTATTAGGGTTTAGTAGACTTTTGATTTTAATTTTACTAGCTTTTAAATAATATTTTAGACTTATCCTGAATTTTTCAGATTTTTCCTAAGTCATTTAATATTTTTAATCTTTTTAATTAGTTTCTATTAGTAATTAAATCATAATAAATAGAATAATAATCAGAAAAATATAATTTTAATTTTCAAAATTTTCTTTTATTAAGTAGAATCTAGGAAAAATATAATCATCTTTGTAGACCTTAAGAAAAATAAAATATAAAATAAGTGATAGTTTCTATTTAATAGATTTTATCTTTTTAAATTTTTAATTAAGCACTTTTCATTTTTATAATTTTCTTAGCTTCTTTTTACCTCATAATATTTATAGAAAAAGTTTTAGATTTTTCTTTGTTCATTTAGTATTTATTATAAATTAAAATAGTTTAAAAAGTAATTAAATAATAAATAATTAATAATAGTTTAATTTTCTTTTGTATATTTATTTCTCATTTGTTATTTAGATATAAAAAAGCAAAATCCAAAATATCTAATCATCAGTCACTCTAATCCAAGCTTGAAACAATTTGCCCATTCCAGCCTCGTTGGGAAACGATCCGGGTAATCACTTACCTGGTTTCACACTACACACGAACGTGAGTTTTTGCAAGTATCCTTTTTCACAAAGGGGTGATTTGTATTTATTCACGTGTATCCGTCGTTGCATAATATTTATATACGCATTTTTGCGCGGATCAACTACCAAGATGACAAAACTTGTAGCTACCACTGAATTAGAGATCATTACAATAATTCCTTATTCAGTAATAAAAAACACAATGCTCCCACTGGATTTGACAACATTGTAAGTGTTTCATTAACCAGTGAAAGAAAATAGTGTGCTATTTACTTTCCTACATATTTGAGAAAACCCATACGTAACAATTACTTAGGTACTAAAAGAGTGTATTCTACTACGTAGATGATGGACTATCCATCAATGCTATTAACTTGAAAATGAGCATGCAATTTCTTCCTTAATAGGTCTACCATCCCTACAATGTTATGTAGAAGCTATAAATGGTCAAAGCAAAACGACTAGATAAATATACTAGTTTGTCTTTTACCAATTTTGCGGTAATTTATCTAGCTTCTAATTTTAATAACTCATAAAGTGTTATACATATTCTCCTGTTAACCAAATATCATATTTGTTACGAAAGAATTTAATCACCAAATGAGGGTAATGAAATCTCTATGAAAAATGTGCAATTCTCTTAACTATTAAAGTTTGCTATGAGTTATATCAGAATTTAGACAATTCTAATGTTCCTATCATACCTTTCTCATTCATGAAAAGGAATAAGATTGTGTCTCACTCTTCTTTCATGGAAGGGAGACTTTGTTTGTCTTTTAAGTAAAATTTTCTTAATCAAACATTTGTTTGAAAACAGAAGTAGATCAATTTACCAAAACCCAAACTACGTTTACGGTTTAACGTTGCATTAATACATTTAAAAGAATTAACAAAATTCAATTTTAGTATTTTCGATAATTAAATCTTTAAGAAAATTAAATACCCGTTGGTTAATAATATTCATATAATTCATAAAATTTTCTTAAAGCTAGGATCCAAATTGACATAGTACCATCACATCAATTGATCTGCTAGTAATGATAGTATTCAACAAGGTAATTGTTTAACAATAATTGCCAACCCTGTTGCAATTCCTAGATCATTATGGGAATTACAATTGCCAAACCTAGTTGCATTGTAAGCATGTTTTATCCCCATCTTATGCCTTGAGTCCTAGCTCTCACTAACAACTCAATTAAGTTGTCTAATTTAAAGAACTGCAAATGTGTCCAGTTGAGCTCTCACACAACATGAAGATTTACCTTTCCATTTTAATCTAGCCAAGCTCTCACATGACGTAAATTACAACTTCAAGTGTTCTTTTAATTAGATGACATTAACTTAATTTTAAGGGTACTAGTTTTTTATGTGTATAATTAAAAATATGTATGAAGAAGCATGCATACAACTTCATAACATAGGTTTTAATAAAACTTTATTATTAACCAATTCACTAAGATTAAATTAACAAAGTTTTGATTGAGGTACTGGGTTCACCAATCAAAGAATTACCTTTAATTATCGCCCACTATATCTTACTTTTGCATAAGTCATAAGACTTAGTGTTTCGGATAATTACCACAAAGTGGCGCGTGGAATTAAAAGTCAATTCACCTTTAAGATGATTTTATACATGAAGAAATAGTCGTAGGTAACTCCAATTTGACGCACAAAGAAGCGGAGAAACAAAGGTTAGCTAAAAGCCAATTAAAAACCCGTTTCTTTAAGGTTATAATTTAATGCGTACCCTCCTTATACCCCTCTTATAGTTTGTCAAAACTAGATGAGCCTTTCTAACTATTTGGTACAAAACATCACTCAATTAAACTTTTGAAAAATTAACTCTTAAAAAAAAATCATATTTCACCATAGATTAGTCCAATTTATTTTTCTATTCAAAATTACCCTTTTGTTTACAACATGTCAAACAAAATTAAACAAAACAAGTAATAATAAAAAATAAACAGCTAAACAATGCGCACATAACGTAACAATTAATATGTGTAAAAACAAGTAGCCACATGCAAACTTATTTTATAAACCCTATTAATAATCAATACTAGGTTAAATAATGCATATATTAACTATGACTCTCACTTACAAAGGCAAGTGAACCGCATGCATTGACGAATCGATTGCGTAAACCATAGTTAAAAAATATGCCGTATTGCACATAATTGATTAATTAATTTTATTGAGGTATTCCCCAATTCAAGATTTATCAAAACAATACATGTGAATAAAACTTAACAATTTAATTCATATAGTCAATCTTAACAATTAAATTAAATAGACAATAATTCATGTCAAACATGCACGTTTTCATGGATTCTACATAACAATTACTACACGTTGTCACAAGATCGCATACAATTAACACGTAATTATATCATGCAATCATAGGGTTTCTAATTCAATTAAAAAACAAAACAAAAATAATTTTTTTTATGAGGCAATCGCCCCCCCCCCCCCCTCCTCCCCCCTCCTTCCTAAATTTAGGGTTTCGAATTTCTAAACCATAAAATTCGACATATATAATTAAACACAATCCAAGATTCATTTTTTACGTGTTTTGAAAATTAATTACACATTATATTAGGCTCGTGATGCCACTGTTGGAATTATATAACATGTCAAACATTAAATATAAACACAATAAAAATCAAAGTACATGCGTAAGCGTAAAAGATCATAACATGTAATTAATTAACCGAATATAAAAGAATATGCGTACCTTAAAAAATCTAGCAAAACAATAATCAATTCAATCAAGAACCAAGAACCCTAATAAATAAGGGTTAATAAAAATTGACTACAAACAAAGTCGATCAATCAAAGTTGCAAACAATAGTGTGTTTGCCCTACATTCATGTACAAACGTACTATTAGCGATTCGATGTGAATGCTAGTTCTTGAATCACGAATAAAGCACAAAACAATGTTTAGCTTTTGATAAAATAAATTAGGTCGAACCCTTTTATTTTATATATATTGTCGATCCACTAATATGCAAGGAAGGAGTATATTAATATATACATATGCATGACTAGATTCATGCATATACAATCATTATTAAACCAACTATAGTATATATATATATATATATATATATATATATATATATATATATATATATATATATATATATACTAGCTTCATAACCCGCCCATCGGGCGGGTTCGCTTCATAAGAATATTAATAATAATAAGTGTACGTAAACAAATATTGAAAAAAACAAAACATAATAGAAACATACAATAAGACAAAAAAATTAAAAAACATTGAAATCTTCATTAAAGTAACATAAACATAATTAGATTTATCAAAGAGCAATCTAACAATTAAATTTATGTATTTTTTTCTTGATCAAATGATAAATGCATATTGTCATAGTCAAAGCATTCCACAAGCTCTTCATCGCTAACATCTTCCTCTTCTTGAAGCTCAGTCTTCTTTGTTCTACCTTAAGCTCTTCTTTGCTCTTCATGAACTTGTATAAAAAAAACTGGAGCATTGTATCAGATTATATGTTAAAAAAAGTAAATAGACTGTTTTAGCAAAATAAAAAAATGGTCTGCATACAAAACAATGTTGACTATTCAAATACGACATAATACTTTTTTGTAAACTACATTTGCAGTTGAGTTGCAATAATTTCCTTCCCTATCTAAACATAGAACCTTCAACCCTCGCTTGCTCTTCACTCTTGACAAAGCGACGTATAGCTGGCCGTGCGAGAAGACAGGCTGTGGTAAATACAAACCAACCTGTGACAATGTCTGTCCCTGGCTTTTATTAATCGTTATACCAAAACACACTTGAATAGGAAACTGCCTTCTGTTCAATTTGAATGGCATTTTTGTTTCTGAAGGAGTTATTACCATTAGGGGAATAGCGCAAATCCTACCAACATTTCCACCAGATATGATCTTTGCTTCAATAACATTGATTCCCAACCTTAGTACTTGAAGCCTAGTTCCATTGCATAGCCTTGCTTTTTGATCAATGTTTCGCATTAACATGACAGGAGTACCAATCTTTAACTTTATTGCATGTTGCGGAAGACCGGACATCTTTATACCGTTAAGGAAATCTATAGTGTATATCGAATCATCAAAATTTATGTCTGCATCGTCCAAAGAAACAGAATCAGATGATTCGTATATCGTCTCGTCTCCTTCAATTAAATCAAGCATACATTCATTAATCATGTCAACCATGTCATGAGTTGGTGAAAGAATGGCCCTTTCCTGAAAAAATTCAGGATTCCATAGGTTGTCACGCAAACGCGGGTATGTTGCATGAATTATGGAGCCTACGTAATCATCGGACTCTGGAATCAACATCTCATTTGGAAATACCACAGTGGAGTTGCCATCATTCTTACCACCATCCTTTCCATTCCCAATGTCTAAAATCCAATCGGCAAAATCTTGTATTTCTTTTCTTTCAGATTCAGTTGATCCAGAACCTAATCTCATGTTTACTGTTAACTTCATAACTTTGCAGTGTTGCCACAGATAAGAAGAGTTAATTGTGGCATGGACGACATCATTACGGCTGCCATTAGGAATGACAGGAAGTATTTGTCTAAAATCACCACAAAAAAGAACTACTTTTCCACCAAAAACACGGATAGATGGTTGAGAAGGATTTGACCGGCAAATATCTCGCAATGTCCTATCAAATGCTTCGTAACAAAATGACTGTATCTGATGCGTGGTTTTGCGACCTTACAACTGGTTTTACCTCTCGAGAGATCTCAAGAGGCTTACAACCCCACCAGGCAGTGTACCTGACCAATGTAGTATAGTGTAGTGGTAAGTACGGGGGATTGATCGTTCTCCACAGGGAATAGTGTCGTTAGGATTGAAAAACTACTCTAATAGGTCTAAGGATGAGGGAAGATTCTTTTTGTATTTTTTATATTTTTATGAAAGCAAGTAAAATCTCGGGTTTGAAGGAATGGGCGGAATTAGTTGCTAGTCAACTAACCCAAATAACTACAAATGCAAATAAAATAAAATAACTGAAAATGAAAAGGTTGTGTAACTTATATGGGGAGAAATGTGTTTACTTAGATTTCCTTACTCCCTAACTATCTTTTACCGGTTGATTAGTGTGTATTAATTGTGTGGATGACGGGTGTATTCCTTAATACCATTCGTGGGGTGGCGTACGTACTTCCCCAACTCTACAAGCTCCTACTTCACTCCTATGTCGAGCCGGCTAAGAAGCTCCTAACATGGGATCACTAGAATTCGCTCATGCATTAAATACAACCATAAAAACCTTAGTACGCATTGGTTCATGTTTCTTAAGACGTTCAAGCAAGTTACCGTATAGGAAGTTAGCCAGTTTTCTTAAGCCTAACATCGATAAACAATCATCCAATACAATTAATAACGCATTAACAACCGATAATCAATAGCTAGGTTTCATTAGATCTAAGCAAACACAAGATAAATCTAGCCTGGCATGTTAATCAAAAGACAAGAACAAGATATAATCAAACAACACATAGACATATTGATTGATTAAATGAATACTTATCTTCAATTAAACATGGGAGATCCAAGGGTATGAAAACCCTTAAAAATGGCAGAAATTCGTCTTAGGGTTTCTCCTCACAAAGTTGCACACTAATGACAAAAAATTGCAAAACTATATATAGAACTTAGTGGCTGACGGCGTCACGTTGTAGATCTTGACGCCGTCACCTCGCCGTGTCTAGGGTTCCCGGATGGCCTTCTTGACGCCGTCCCTCTTTAGTGCTCCAAAATCCGCTCTGGCTTATCAAGGCTTGACGCCGTCAGAAATGGGCTTGACGCCGTCTCTCTTTAACTTAAACCGTGATGGCCTTGATCACCTTAAAGGGTGACGCCGTCAGAAATCTATTGTAAAATTCTCTGGCTTATCATGTGTATTTTTCATGTCCACCTCTTTTGCCAAGCCATGACGCCGTCAAGAGCAATACTTGACGCCGTCAAAGGTACTTTTCCAGCCGATTTTGAGACTTTGTCGTTTTCTTCACTTTTATGCTCCAAAAACGTCCAAAATGCTTCCTTTTCCAGATTTCTTCTCCAAAGTACCTAAAATGACAAAAGGAACGATTTAGGGCAATATTTGATCAAATAAATACGATTTAGGGCTTAAATGACCCCCTAAAAGCGGTACACTTTTCGCTTCATCAGTATCATAGGAGCCTCATCCCATATAATGAGCTTCGCTTGTCTTATCAAATCAGCGAGGTCACTGTCAGCAGGAATGTGGCAAATTGAATCTTCTACAATATTAATTGGAATTGCAAACCGAGAATGTTTCGTCCTTCCGCCTTCCAACAATAGCGCTGCAATACCGCTAGACGCAACATTCAAGACTATATCACCTTTTGAACGTAAGGCAGCAGATATCGTTTTGTAAAGGTATGTTTTTCCGGTTCCACCGTATCCATACACAAAGAACATCCCACCTTTCTTCTGCTCTACAGCCTCCATAACAGTTGCATAAATACCTTTTTGTTCATCTGTCAAGCTACAATACAATGTTTTGTGTTGCTCTTTTAATTCATCTTTATTGTACAATGTCTCATCATATATCAACCTGTTATACCCTTCCATCGTGTATTCGTTTTTCGGAAATGGCATGTGCGTCCATGACTTTAAACTCTTGTTGTTACACAGTAGCATGTGTTCAATATAAGTTAGGCATATGTTATACTTCTGATCGTCTGAAAGCTGCAGGCCTGCAGATACATAATACCTTTATTTATGATGTGTACAAATAGTATTAGTTGTGTGAGTGTTTGGCACAGTAGCATTTGTTCAATATAAGTTACAAATGAATTAAACATATGATACGGAATGAAAATGATGAAAAAAAAGGAAATACAACATACCAGGATTATTCCGCTTTATACGCTCAACATGCTCAACATCAGCAGCCAAAACATGCCAAGTTTTTTCCCAAACAATTTCCGGCCGAGACATACTATCTGTCATGAGTAGCATCACAAAGAATGATCTCAAATAATCGCCCATTCCCCAATGACTCGCTTCCAGTAATCCGTCAATATACTCCTTATCATCCTGCAATAGTCCACGCGCATAGCAAGCATCTCTGTAAGTTGGATGCACAACACCATCATATTCTCGGAGGTCCTCCCATTTCTGCGGACCTCTCACCTTGTTTAGCAATACACGCAAGTAAAAATACTCCCCCCAAGAAGGCGGGACGTGATGAATACGTCCTAAACTAAAACCTCTCTGTCTCCTTGTCCAAATTCTTTTCTGATAATTCCAAACATAAAATTTAGGGATCTCCACATAAAGCAATGTCCGCGCAAATGTATCGGTCCTGTTCAATTCCATCCACTGTACAAATTTAGTCTAGTTTACAAATTCCTTTTCAAGAGTGTAATCAATGCTTTCGGTTGCATCAAATACGACGGACTGTTCAACCTGCAAATGAAATGGCAAACGTTCAACAGTTGGAGTCCTATAGTGTATATCAAATTTAAATATACGCCAAGCTGCTTCACAAGCAGAAAGATATCTACAATCATAGAAATCCTTAATCTCGTCGACCTCTTCGCCATCTAGACCAACAGTAACCCTATCCGGCCCCTTGTTTATGTATTTGAATAAATACTTAATGGACCCAACCTGGTTGCACCATTCAACATTTATATGTGACTGATATCGCCTGAGCAAACCGGAATTGTAAGGGACTACGAAACGGTTATGCAAATCAGTTCCGTTTTTCTTTATAGTACTTCCATCATTCCTCCTCCTATAAATTCCATAACCATTGTCATCAATTAATGTGGTTTCGTTAAATTGTTTTGGAAAGTTCTTGGTACATTTGAAGTCAACCGTGCACGGACAGCTTGGATTATCATGACTGCATGGGCCGTGCATCATGTGATCTGTAACAATCTGGTACAATTCAGGATCCTCGTCCTTATTCGGTATTTCAGCTGATATATACTTATCAATATTTGTTGTTGTGGTTATCTTATCTTCAGTTTCAAGCCATAGCAATATGTGAGCATGAGGAAGACCTCTTTTTTGAAACTCAACCGTGTAAACAGCTGGAAAATAAAAAAATGATGCAATTAAACAATAAGGTAAAAAACTGAATGAAATGATTCGTAAAAAAAATTGGCAGAATATTTTAATGGGATTACCTCCTTTGACGCGTCCAAATGTACGTCGATCTTTTAAATCAGTCATAAGGCTATCAAGCTTAATTTTAAACACTCGTGTAATTACATCCGGTCGGTCCTCAGATTTCAAACCTCTCTCCGCCATAAAACGTGAAATCTCCGGCCAATTTGGGTTACATGTAAAGGTTATGAATAAGTCTGGATAACCGTAAAACTTGCAAATTGTCATGGCGTCAAGATAGTTCTGCATCATATACCTTGGACTACCGGTAAATGACGATGGCAATATGACCTTTTTGCCACGTAGACGTACTCCAGACTCTGCATCGTCAGCCAATTTTGCCAACTTAGAATAAGTTTCACTTATAAGCTCCTTTTGCTGCTTTTTGTTAAAAGATATTCTTTCTGATTCAACCATTGTGTATCCATCTACCAAGAATTGCTGAAATAGCCTTCTTCCGTTTAGCATCATGGAAAATTCGCTCTTCCTTTCTTGAACACGATATGCGAACCACTCTCTCATTGTAACGAGCGTTCCTTTGTTTGTTTCATCGTAATCAGTTACGCCTTCATGGAATATATTAGTACGATATCCATCCTCAGCGCGTGGGAAAAACAAAGGGTATTGAAATGCAAGATAGGAGGGATGCAATTCACTGATTCTCTTAAGATCACCATCTTGTTGATGAAGAATAATGTCCCTCTTGTTTTTGGTTTCGTCAAAATCTCCCACAATTAAGGCAGCGACCTCGGATGCCGTGGGTAGATTACACTGTATACCATCTCGCTCCCTTGTACCAATAAGCTTAAGACAAAACTTACTATCATGAGAAGACCTCATGCGCTCACCAGCCATGCGAAAATCCTGAACCAATGGATTAATAGAATCGAGCATGTCACGTATGTCCTTCGTAAGCTGGGAGTCTAAATCAGTTTTTTTTGAAGACGTGTGCGACTCATTGCTGTAACATAAATGCTCCGTATTTAGGAAGTATGTAAGGATAATAATAATATATAAGTTTTTGTGATAATTTAAACAAAACAAAATGTAGTTGGATAAAGAATTATACATGACAGCGTTCATTCTGTTTCTGATTTCATTTTCAGTATCAACGATATAAAGCTGCGAAAATTTAGGTGGCTCGCCAGGTTTTGGCAACAGAGTGCCTGCTAAATGGTAATTCTCACCATGAATGCGATAGCAATACGGACCACGTCTAGCATTAACAGAAGGTCTTGTTGAGCACCCATTGAAGTGAATGCAAACATTGAATTATACCGCCTTATATTATCTATGAATGACGCGCTCTTAGGATGTTCATTCTTAATAAGTTGTTTGAGCAGTTCAGGTGGCTCTTTTAGTTCTGTGCCCAACTTAACCTTACCTCTACCGCAACACAATGAGTATGAATTGGAACTGCCAATGGCTGCTCCTCTTATTGACTCGGCATGCCATAACATTGCACAACAAGATTGGCATTCAAATGTTGGATCACCATGATCAACATAATCTGATATGTGGTAATACGTGAATGAGATATAAGTGATTTCAGATATTTGATACATAAATCACATCCTTTAATAGATACGAATGAATAATGTTTTTCTAAGTGTTGGTTTATAATTCTTTACCTTCCGAGATTCCAACAAATGAAGGTCTATTTGCAGTTTTATTGACTACATGATCAGTGTGGTTGAAGTTAATACGCCTTGCAGATTGCCTAGTAACCATTCTGCCTTTAAGCTTATGACCTTCAGATGCAAGTAAAGAGGATTGGCCATTGGATACTGAATCGCGTTTAGTAGATGTGGAACCTATGACACATTATATTAAGAAAATGTACTTGTAAATCAAAGGTTATATAGGTATATCGAATGTTGGATAAATGCTGACTTAGTAATGTAAATATGTACCTAAATTGAATTTCACCGGCGTCTGGTTGCGAAACCTTGAGCCATTGTTGTTTCGTATGAATGTTTCTACAAATCCATAGCATATATAATAAGTAGACATGGTTTTGGTGGTTTTTGACATCATGTTGTGTGCGATTAACATTATGATGAAAAGCTAAATACCTTTTGACGTGGGATCGGTATTACCACTACCAACAAACGAAACATTAGGTATTGTAGTCTTTGGAGTTAATGAGCCAACAGGCATAACATCGTCAAGCGGTGTATCTAATGAAAAAAACACAAATTAAAATTTCCTATATACATAATATAAATATGACAAATTTGTTAACATAAACAATTACGTGTTGAAATTTCGCTTTTACGCGGACGCCCCCTAGGTCGAACAACTTTAACCGCTTGAATAGACTGAGAAGATAAAGGTGGAGGAGTTCTTTTTCCTAACACATACCATTTTATTTATGATTAACAATAACAACAAATTTTATGGACGCGCATAAATAAAAAATTGTTATAAAAACCTTTATGATTAAAGGTTAAAGTTAAGATGAACACCTTTTGAGCTTGTTTGATTAGTTTAATTATGCGTTTCTCTTGTACAGGGTATTCCAGTCGAATTTTTGCTATCAAGAAACTGATTACGTGTACCTGAAAATAAAATAAAAATAAATATAATGTTAGTTGATAAAGCGAAATAAAAAAATAAAAATATAATGAGTCGGTTCTTATTGTCGATATTAAGTTAGAAGCAAACTTTCAGAAATTTCTGTAAGTGGAGATCTTGAAGCCTTTTTGCCGCGCTTTCTTATGGAGAAATCAACTAAAGGGGCATCCGCTATCAAAACATGAAATGCAAATAAATAAATGAATATATATTCATATAATTTTGAATTAATGATACATGAAGAGTAAAATGTGAATGTGCCTTACCTAATACAAATATAATCAATATAAACTTCATACACACATAATATAATTAACCACAACAAAATGAAACATACTTTTATTCATCTGACTACACGCCTGCCTCGTAGATGGTCTTCCAACAACTTTTTTATAATTAAGTAACTCTTTATGCGCAACTGAAAATAAAATAAATATAAATAGGTTTATAGTTCTTATAATCAAAATAAAATACGTATACATAGCTTTATAGTTGTTATCGACTCATAAACTTATAATATAATTAACAAAAACAAAATGAAACATACTTTCAGTCATCTTACTACACGCCTGCCTCGTAGATCGTCTTGCAATATCTTCTTCAGAATTAAGTAACTCGTTATGCGCACCTGCAAATAAAATAAATATAGATAGGTTTATAGTTGTTATAATCAAAATAAAATAAATATACATAGCTTGATAGTTGTTATCGAGTAACATACTTTCCGGGAGTAGAGGTGTTGAAGCCTTCCTTCCAACCTTTCTAATCGATAAATCAACTAAAGGTGCATCATGTACTGGAACATGTGAATGTGTTTGAGGACTTGATAACAAACTTGGAATTGCTTTAGCTTTCCTCTTGTTCTTATTCATATGTGTGTTTGCTTGGCACATTAAAAAAATTTTAAAAACACAAATCAAAGTATTAGAATAAATAGTCAAAATGTTATACATGAGTTGTACTTTCTTTTAATGATCAACAATAAACAAATACATATGATTATGGGTAAGAAATAACATACATTCGGGTAGCCACATGACATCTTTTGGTTTTGCATGATTCTCTTTATCTTGTTGATTTTCTTTCATGGAGATGAAAATAAATACTGGTTGTTTTGTGAATATTGCTTTGATCGACCTTTGAATGTCTCCAAACAAAACATTTATGTTTTAAATCAATCTTTACATATATATGGTATAATTAATTTGAATAATTAAGTTTCCTAATTTCATGCAAATCAAATGCAATTTCAACTCCTATAATGTTGGATGATATTTTAAAGATCAAGTATAATGATAATAAAAATCCACATGCCATAATAGTGGACATTTATAAAAAAAAAAAAAAAAAAAAAAAAAAAAAAAAAAAAAAAAAATCGTTGCAAAGTAATTTTATACAAAATATAATGTAAGTTAAAAACACATTGGTGCATTGATATACTTAGGCTTGGACCTACAAAAATCTATCATACCCTTTTGTATAAAACACCTCGAGACGTGGGAAGAAGAAAACGACTGCGGTAATCATTGTCACCACTAACCATTCGTCTGTTCTTCATCAAGTCGTTGCTAATCACAGATAATATTGTAATGTGCCAAGCTTTTCTTTGTAAATACTGTTACCTTTGATTGTTAGATAGTTGCTCAAAGAAATGTGCTGTTTGTAAAACTTTGATTTGATACTATTATTTACAATTGATGTTCAATTTCATGTTATGAATGATGAAACCAAATGTGTTTTCCGATATACTTTGATCAAAGGTTGCATGTGTTGTTGTTAGTAAGCTGGTAGATATCACATCAAGTATGATGTAACTAAGACAATATGTATTTTTTTAGAGTGCTAAGTAACTATGAAAGATCAAATTATGAACTTAAATTGACCATTATAAGTTGTTGTTATGACTTTGTGGATAAATATTATTCCATAAAAAATACACATGTTTAGCAAATTTAATGGTGGGTAAGCTGAAAGTTATGGTGTGTGTATCGAATCGGTTACTTATGATGCTCTGTAGTTGTATATGGTACTTTTAAGGATATTTGCTTATTTGTAGATAATATGTGAAGAAATTGTTAGTGCTGAACAATTTTTTTATTTTTTATTTTTTATTTATTTATTTTTTTTATACAAAAACTCATCTCTTTAGTAAGATAATTTGATCAAAGATGGCTTGCTGTTTTTTTATTAGTAATGTAAAGGTCACAGAATGGGTGGAGACAATTTGTTCATATGTATTTATTGTAATTGTTAAACAATGGTATGATCAAGATCAACTGATTGTTGTTTCAAATATGATGAATATCACTACATAGTGTAGGTTGACTGAATTGTATATGGTTACGCTCCTTGTTCATAAGTGGTTTAAAGCCAATGCTCTGTTTTGGTTTGTGTGAAGTTGTATAGAATCTTTTAATAAATTTGTATTCACGTGCAGGCAAAAATTTGTATCGATTTCGTAATCCTGCAAGATAAGGATCACTTTGCGGAATTTCAGGTAGTTGAAATACTAATACCACAATACTGTAACGTAAAGTGGAGTGTTGTTGTACTCTAAAAGTGAAACATATTTCAACTTTATATTTTAGGTGTTACCGGAAATTTACAACCTTGAATCATACAACGGTAATTCCGAAATATACATAATATCAGCAGATGGATATCGCTTCAAGGTGGAATTAGTAAAGCCTCGCTACGGTCTTTGGTATTTGACGGGACCAAAATGGAAGGTTTTTTGCAATCGCTACTTGAGTGAAGATGTACATCTGCTTCATTTTGTAGAAGAAGGAGAAGACTGTTTCTATATGACGGGCCACTTAACAAACGGATATGAAGTGGGTGGTTATGAGGGAAACAGAGCCACTTACTCAAGGTTCAAGACTGTTGTTTTCGCCGACCCTCATTTGCGTCAGGTACTGAAAATTCAAATAATTATTAATTGCAATTCATAAAGTGGATAAATCTCAGTTACAATAGGTTTTGCATAAGAACTTTATAATATTTTGATGTTATACTTTATTGCAGTCAATTCCCGCTGAACTACTACCGGGATTTGATGAGCTTGCTGAGCTGACTATCCAAGTTAACGGACAGAATTTCGAGTGTTATGTGCGCCGTGTGGAAGTTTTTGGGCAACCTGGTATTGTTAAGTATAGATTGTTGGGTGAGGTATGGAATTCGTTGGTGGAAGCTGTTGGTCTTGAGCCGGGAACGATATGTGTGTTCACTAAGAACAGGGGACACAGTCTGTGGCTGGATGCGTTTGAGGATGACGGTAGCATCATAACGCAAGGAGTGTTCAAAGGGGCTTGTACTCTAAGGAAGGTTCAACTACCGTTGGAGTGGCATGAACAGAGTAAGACATGTTTTATTTGGTTTTATTATTATTTATTTGTTTGCGTTTACCTAATACCATAACTTATTAGGTTTGTATGCTTAAATAGATTGGTAACATATTAAATAAATACTTGTGATTTGTAGATGACGATAGAATGAAACACATTTGTTACTGGCCATTCCACACTGACCATTATGGAGAGTATAACAGAAGCTTCTACAAAAGCTACGCCCACATCCAGTGCCGAAACAGATTGGTACTTGAATTTAATGTTTTTTGTATACATATATATTGAGTGTTTAACATTTGGTTAATACTAATTGGAAATTAAAATATTACAGGCAATCCCTGCGAATTTCCTGGATAAACATCCTATGCACACCTACAATAAGGCGCTGGTGATTCACCAGAATTATCGAGAGGAAATGAGGGTGCAAATGGAGCCTCACAGGGATAAACCAAACAGAACCAACCATGTAAACATTTTTGGGAAGTGGAAGGTGTTAGTGAAGGCATGCCATTTCCCGTACACTAAGGTGATAAGGTTCAAATATGTGTCGAACGGGGTAGACTTGGATGCGCAAGAAGGTGAAAACCATCATTTCTCGATATTCCACATATGTTAACCTGGTAAATGGTAGGTCCTTTTGGTAGTTGCTGGGAATGTTTTAAACAATTAACTATTCATGCTTTCTTATGCGTTTTGTCTGCTTGAAGTAAAATGTTGGTGGTACTATTAGTGGTGAACATTGGTTGTCAAGATTCTGCTATGAAAACAATGTTTGTTATATCGTTGGACAATTCCGTATTTCATGTAAGTAACATCAATCATATTTCATATTTCATGCAAGTGTTTTGGCCAAAACAATCCTCTGATGAAATGTATGATTTTAGTACAATGTTTGTTATATCGTTGCACAATTCTGTATTGAAACTGTCTTTGTTGATAGCAGATAAAAGTTTCATTCTTGGGCAGGTCATGCCATTTGATCGTGGTTCTCCATGTCGAATGAATGCATGTTGTTAGTTGTCTTATATTTTGTATGCCTTCATTTTTTTATGTTGCCTTGACCTATATGATCAATACCTCAACACTTGTTACCTGCAATTTTGGAAATGATTTGGTTAAATTCTGACTATAATCATGCTGGGTCAATAAGCTTTATTACTGCTACAGTTGGAACTTTATGCTGCTGTCATGAAAACTTAATGCTGCTACAAAGTTTTTAGTGCTTCTAAATATAAAGTTAGTACTGCTGTTGGTAAAAAGATGTTTGGAAGGTAATTATAGCTTTGATAATGTGGGATAGTGTTGAATGCATTGGTAATGTGGGATAGTGTTGAATGCAAACATTTAGGAATACTACATCATAACTAATGTTCAAGTTAAATAAAGACTTTAACCAAACATTGTGTACTTTTATTTGGTGTTTTCATACTGGAACCACTTTCGTAACTGCAAATCTATAACATATACAGTTGTTCTAAAATCAAAGTTATAATCACAAAAGAAAGGATAAATAAAGAGCAAATCAATAAAAATCGAAAATATGGTATAATTGTTCAGCACATACCATCTCCAAGGTATGTAAAATATAGCAAATACTTCCTAAAGGAAGCAAACAAAATTGTCAAACCAAAAATAATAAAAAACAAACAATGTTCTTTGCAAATACATTTGCAAAATTAAAAATAAAAATGATAAACCAAGTAGTTGTTGGAAGTGATCTAATCCGTTGGTTCAATCTTGACTTGGACCATATCTTGCTGAGTGTCGTTGACTGATTCATCCTTGGGTTCGCTTTCAACCTGATCAAGATCAACAACAACACGTTGCTTCTTTCCTGCACTTCCCTTAATTTCACCTGCTGTAGGAGGTGGCGACAAACAACGGCTCTTCTTTGAACCGGAACGTGAGGAACTTCCGGGAGCTTCACATGATGCAGGAGGTGACTGCAAATCCAACACACGGCTCAAACTGGGATCAAAGATGCTTACTTGTTTGATCAAAGTAGCAGGTGTGCTAAACTCCTGCGTAGAATGTGTGCTGAACTCCTCATTTGGAACCTGATTAACATGAAAAATTACTCAACTGTAAGATACTATAAACTTTGAATATTTGTAATATCGTAAAATGTTACATGATAGTTTACCTCATCAGGAACATCGTCTACTATGTCATCTTCTAAAAAGTCTTTCTTCAAATGATTGATGAAATCTTCAGAAAAACCATCACACCCATAGGTGTGGTTGTTCCTGTTGACATTGTACTCCGAATAGTAGATCTTAAAGAGACATTTCTTCCCGATTATGTTGTCCACCTCATGTGGCCAGTATTCGTCTGGGTCCATACCATGGATTTCCATCAATTCCCAGGCAGTATGCCCGGAAAGCTTGGAAAAGTGGGTGTTAAAAAATACCACAGGGGCGGAACCCGACTCATCAATCAGCCTTAAAATTACCTTAAACCTGTAACAACAAAATAAACATGCATGTAAAAACTTGCAAATCTAAAAATTGCTAATAAAATATAACAAATAAAGTTTGTGGACTGTAATGTTTGTTACCTGGATACAACCTGTACAGAGCCATGATCCTCACAAACAAAAACAGATTTGCAATTCCTTCCCTCAACAACATCCACTCTTTTATTACACTCTTTACATGTTGTGTACGCCCAACCACTCTCTTTGTGGATCCTGTGTATTGTTGCTAAAACAATACAATGTGAATCCTGCATTTTATAATTGAAAATGTTTGAATTCAATGAATGAAAATAGGTGAAATAGAATTCGTGAAGAGTTTATAATCGGAATGAGTAACACACCGGTTCACAGTCACGGATTCCACCAACCAAACACAACCACGAAAAAACTCAGTCATGGTTTGAACCTTGACTTCCGGTGAGAAAACCTCAATCTTGAGCTGATAACGCTGAAACCCTTCACGCTGTTGAACCCTAAAATAAAATTACAAAACAATATAAATTAATAATATTAATAAGAATGAAATATTGAATTGTTGCATTAAGTTATACAGTAAAAAAATATAACAACCTTGTTTTGAATTCAGTGATCTCTGGTATGTCACGGTTGACAAATATCTTAGAACCGAAGAGGGCATTGTGAACTGAGGCTAACCCTGCTTAGTGAAACGTTGAATACATACAGTTAATAAAGAATAAAATAAGTGAATGTATTAGAAATAAGATAGGAAAACGATGCACGTACCGTCCCAGTACTTCACTTTCCCCAATTGAAGTATAACCACCAGATGATCAATGGCGTCACGCTTGTTAGCATACTGATCCCACATGGTCACCCATTTGTCCTAGAAAGTGAGGTTCAAACGATTTGCCCTGTATAACATACATACAATAGGTTATAAATAAATATTAAAATCGTTAGCATGACTTGGGTAAAAATATATATTATAGATAATTTGTTTATTTATACTTACTCCGCGTCTTCAACGACAACTGTCCTACGGACCTTTTTCCCACCTGCAGAAAGAACAGGAACAATTTCCTCGATACCAACCACTGAGCCAATCACATCTGTGTACAAAAATATTGGTTTCATATAAGTGAGACAACATATAAATGTTATTGAAATGTTATTGATCAAAATGGTTCGAGTACGTACCAACTGCGTCGTTATCATAGTATTGGTAATGTTCAGGATCACCCAAATGATTAAATGGTTCTAGAATAAAACCATGTGTGTTGTTGTCAAAAGGTTCAATACGTGTCACAATGGTTGTCTTGTAAAAACTTATTTTGAACCTATGCGGCAACAAAGGAAGCCTTCCCCCATTCTCAGCAATCCCAAAGTTTGATATTATGTAACATTGGCCCTCCTCAAACAGTGGCTCGAACCGAAACATGAATTCTTTCTTTATGTAGACCTGTATCCTAGTGTTCTGCATTGGACATATTATGTGTTCCATCAAACTGTATTAATAAGGTATTGTATACATAGAAAAAAGGTTAGTGAAGATACCTCGACATCTTGCAGCACAAGATCAAGGCTGTATGGATCATTTTCAGCATTCAATTTATGCGAATGCCAAATTGAGATACATCTGGCTAGAACTGCTATGTCATCCAACATAGGATTGACTTCTTTAAGAGGTGTGATTTTTTTATCCTCAACATTACCTGATATATAATAAACATGATACAAATGAATGTAAATAAGGAGTTGAAAGAAAACATAGATCAGCTTATGGATGAATATAAGAACATCATATGAGTAGCAATAAATTATTAACAATGTATGGAAGAAATGACTAACCTCCTGATCCACCGGAAGCACCAGCACCACCAAAACCATTACCTGATATACACAAATGAAACTACAATTATAATCGTATAATAATGAAAAATCACAGCATAAAAGGATTTGCAAGTATTTGTATTTAAAATTCTGAAATCGTAAATACCAGTATAACATTCAGTGTGCGAAAGAAACATATGTGATGATCCTTGATAACATTTAGTTACAAAACTAAAACTTCTACTAATCTAATGTCCAAAACATCACAAACATAAACAATTGCAGACATACAAAAATTTGACTGCATACATTAAACATTTATTTTTTTTATCCAATGTGCCACAGCAACATATGTAAAGATCATTGATAACATTCAGTTAAAAAAATAACACTTATACTACTCAAATGTGCCAAAGGAACATATGTAAAGATCCTTGATTCTTTTGTACATTCAGAATGCAACTTAAAGAATACAACACAGCATATAAGGATCTGAAAGTATTTGTATAATGATTTAGAAACAAAGAAAGAACATTCATAAATAGATTGTATTATACGAATTTGCAACCAAAACAAAACATCAATCAGCAAATAAAATTGGTAAGAACAAATAGCATTCATACAGCAACACAGCATAATAGGAGTTGGAAGCAAGTACCTTTGGTAAGAACAAAACATCAATCAGCCTAAAAAGAAATATTAAAAAACACAATTGCATATACAAACATCATATTAGTATCAACAACATTATTAAGAATGTATCAACAAAATGATTTACCTCCTGATCCACCGGAACCACCAGCACCACCAAAACCCTTTGAACCTCCAAAACCTCCAGACAATCCAAAACCTCCACTATTTCTGAAACTGCTACCTGGTGCTGATGGTGATTTCTGGTATCCATTGTTACCAATTTTTTTCCCTGGAAACCTATTCATGACTGATTTTGTGATATGAAAGATATAGGTCGATTGATAAATGTGATGTTAACAAATAGGTGAAAATACTGCCTTTATAGATAAACATTAGGGTTTTGAAAAAAAATGTTAGTCTTAAAGAATCCGTGATTTTTGTGATATGAATTTGAAATTCAAAATGGATCATAATCAATAATTTAAAATCAGTATGTGAATTATGGAATGTAATAATCGGTTTCAATAGGAATAGCAGATATTTTAGGGAGATAATTAAGGGGTGTGATGTGTTATGCATTGTGTTTTAGGGAGATAATATTCGGTTTCATATTTTGATTTTGAAATGCATCCGTGATTTTAGATTGAAACAGATAAGAAGAGTTAATTGTGATTAGTTGGTGAGTGAATTATGGAAAGATTGATACAATTGAAGCATGACATATTTGTTTTCCAATCTCTATCACAAAAACATAGTTGCTCCAGTGGTTGGAGTGTTGGTTGTGGGGATAGTGACCAGGGTTCGAATCTAAGCAATAACAAATTTTTTTAATAAATTTCGTGCAAGGAGAAGTGCCAAGTGGCATTGAGGTGGCAATGACATGGCATTGAGGTGGAATTAGATTCGATGATGTGGCATTTTCATGCAGCATGCTTAGCCCCATATATATATATATATATATATATATATATATATATATATATATATATTCACGGTCAATTCATCAATACAGTGAATAATGAAAAGGATGAAAAACATGCATGTCATGACATGCGTATTACTATTGCATGCATGACACAAATTATGACAATCTGTCAACATAAAATAGTAATAAACGATTCATGTAATCTCTAAATTCAAGGGTTGTGTGTCGCCTGCTTTTTGTGAAGCCATTGGGGTGTTTATATATCCCTCAAACTTGTTCACCAAGTTAGAGTCTATCACCTCCTCAACTTCCCCACAAAACGACACTCAGACCCCTCCATTCCTTTCCTTGTTTCGACCGATATTAACCAACACCCTATGGGTTTGGTTTTCATACTAATAAGTCCCTCATGTATTAATTACTTTATTTTTAATTTAATAATTAAATATAACTATTTATATATTAATTATTTAACATCGATTCTCATACGTAAAGTATGCAATCCCGTAGTCTCGTGTTCGATCCTAACATACATCTATTAATTTATGTCCATAAACTAACACATACCCCTTTGCAAATAGCCGAGCTTTGTGCTTTTGAACACTCCATCTGTATTGAATTTTGTGCGGACTACCCACTTAAGACCAATGGCTGATTTATCATTTGGCAAGTCTACAAGCTCCTAAGTCTGGTTTCTTTCTATTACGTGCATTTCTTCTTGCATAGCATGTTTCCATTTTTTTTTTTTTTTTCCAATGCTTCTTCAAAGGAAAAAGGAAACAGGATCTGAAGCATATAAAAGCATATGATTGTGCACTAGTGTCCGCATAAGTATCACTAAGGGTCCTGATTTTCAGTAGAGGAGAACCACTAGTAGAACTTGATGATGATGCATTTGATAAAAGAGGAGTTGTTGCGTGTATGCGTTGGACTCGAAGTGGGACTATTTGTTGTTGGGGTTGTATTTGTTGTTCGTTCTTGAGTAGGAACATCATCAATCAATGGCATTGGATCACATGCAGGCCGGGATTTAAGCATGTGCGGGGTGGGCGACCGCACAGAACCTCCGTTTTTTAGGGGCCTCCGATTATAAAATGTACAATTAATATTAGCAAAGTTCAAGATGATTTAAGACTCTTTAATGGCTTTTTATATGTATACAAATGACTGTTAAAGTCAAAATAAGAAAAAACAAAGCTTCATGTTTTAATGGCGTAAAACAGCGTTTGGGATAGGGTGGGAAAGAAGACCCGACTGAATTTTTTGCTATTGTTGCCTTATGGGCCCTCAAATTTTGTTAGTTATTTCTTCTACACCTTTATAATTATTCAAAGTTCTATTTTAGCCCTTTAACTTAGTTTTTTAGCTCAATGGAGGTCAAATAATTGCGCAGTTCAAACTTCAAAAATCCTTTGTTTAAATTGAAAGACCAAAACATATGATAATTTCTTACAGAAATTGTTTTTTACCTTTTATAGGAAACGTAAGGTTACAATGTGCCTACTATCTTTTATACATAAAAATGTTTACCTTTAACTGGATTTAAAAAAATAACTACAAAGCCTTTGGATTATTTTTATTTTTTATTTTTTATATATAATTGACTTTTAATCATTATATTCTGAAGTTACATAAACTTGCTATTAAGACTATATCTAACATCTAATAAGGACATCTATATTAAGTCATTTGTATGTACACATAAATTTTTGATATCAAATGTCTACTTCGAAATTATCGCACAGGGCCTTCAAAATCCACGGGACGGCCCTTATCACATGCAATCTCTTTCCCATATCTAAAATGAAATAGCTCGACTGTGAAAGAGAACGAATGGCTCAGGAATCAACTAGTTCCTGGGAAATCCCAGCTTGCATTTTCATTAAAAACATCTCTACTAATGAGAAGTTTGCCACTCAAAGGATCATAGAGTTTGTAAGCTTTAGATTGCGTACTATACCCAACAAAGATACACTTATTAGATTTTTCATCAAGCTTACGACGCGAATTTTAGTTCAAGCATAAGCTATGCATCCAAAAACACGTAAGAGGCTTACCTTGGGTTTGCTGCCTTTCCATGCTTCATGATGTACAAGCTGGCAACCAATAAAAAGGTTGTGGTTCAAATTTTAAATACATTTTTGAGACATAGTTGACAAAAGATGTGAAAAAAAGTTGCGGTTAAAAAGAAAATAAAATTTTGTTACGACTTACGAGCTGGCTAAGCTTATTTTTTGTGTTAGTTTTGACTAGTTGACTGGGCCAATATATAAGTTAGAGTTGTGATATTTAGACCTACATCATTAATAGACCTACATCATTCATTTTTTTGACAAGTGTCATACACTTTTTCTATTTCATTATTTCCCACCTATTAATTTTTTAAATGCAACAATCATATCTTTAGGTCTAATTTTAGGTCTAGGTATTAGACATACAAATTATTTTTCTATAAGTTATTGGGCTTACATGGTATAGACAAATTGGAAGTTAAAAAACTGTCGCTCCCACTAACCATGTTTTAATTATGGGTGATAAGTGATAACCATATCATATCGGAGGTCTATAATTAAGGCCCCGTTTAGCGGGTATTATTTTTGTATCCGAAAAATACACACACACAATACACATACAAACTACTCAACATAATACTCTAAAAAAGAGGCTTGCCGGATGCATTTAAACAGCTTTAAGAACAATTAACTTTATCTCATGCATAACTCGTTAAGAGGTTGTTGGTGTTTTAACAAGGAGGATGCTAATCAATTCTCAAGTAATTGTGGATTCTAAAGCAGTTATCTTAATTCACTACAACAAACATGTCATTTGCATGCACAGCTTTCTATAGAAGTTTTTATAAACGCTTAAAATTTTGTTAAATTGTTTGCAGTTATAAAGTTATATGTATACATGATAATTACGCTCATATATAAATGCAACGATATACATAGAAAATTCATCACAGTGATCACACGTAGCATTGTAAATTTACAAGTGTATGCGAAAGTATATACTATAATTTTTACACATTTATAAGTGAAGAGATTAATTTGGGGTAGTCAATTTCTTCCCACTTGCTTTTGCCACGGAATATACGTGTATGCCAAGAATTCATCAGCTTCATACGTTGCCATTTCAATCTTTTTGAGCTAACAAATGCGAGTGTTTGATATACCTTTATAATTGCGAGTAATTTGACAAAATTTTGTATACTTGACAAAAAAGTGTGTGCCAATGTTATAAAAACCGGTTTTTTAGTCGAACCGGCCGAACCGCCCAACAAAAAAAATCAAAAAAAAAAAAAAAAAAAAAAAAAAAAAAAAAAGTCAAAACCGGTTGAACCGGAAAAACCGGCCAAAACCGGCCGGTTCGCTACAGTAAACGGGACTTATAAAAAACCGGGATTTAAAAACCGGCCCACCAGCCGGAGGCCGGTCGAACCGGCCGGTTCGAACCGGTTTTTAAAACATTGCAAAAAAGTGTGCCAATGTTATACTAGTTGAGGTGATCGTACCTTTCTACCCAGTCAAACGTTATACTGTTATAGAGAGAGTATGTTTGGCAAAAATAGTTGTCGCTGTTGATGTTGAAAAAGATTAAAATTGTAGTTATTTTTAGTGGTGTTTGACAAATTAGTTGTAATTATCGTGTAAAATGACATAATTTAACATACAAATAACAAACCCAATATGAATAAGAATAATAAATACAGTAAAAAGGCAAAATCAGTAATTTTATGAAATATAATCTTTAGCATGTTTTTAAAAGCTCTTTTATGCGACTTATTTTTGGGGAACTTATGTTTCTAAAATAATTCACAATCTTTGGGTATGTTTGGTGAAAGTAATTGTTGCTGGAACTGGAGATGGTGCTGGAGATGAAAATTATAAAAAGATATTATTTTTATAAGCTACATGAAGTAATATTTGATTAAGAGATTATGAAAAAAAAATTTTATTATTTTTTATTTTTTTTTATAATCTCTTGTAAGTTATGTCTGCCAAACGAATATTATTTTTTAAGTAGCTTAATTTTTGAAAAAATATGCATAATCTCTCCATAATTTCATGTGACAAACTTTGTCTCCCAAGAAATGATTATTTTTATAAAGTTACATCTTTTTTAGCAAAATAATTTTAAGTTTTTATAATCTTTAATAATTTGTTGCATCAAACACGCCAATGACATGGGTTAAAATATTAACTACCATATAGTTACAGATTTTAGTAGCCAGTTAAAATATTTACTAGAGTCGGCCCAAATATTTGAAACCCATAATCCTAATGACCTAATCCCAAACCCAACACATCCATCCTTTTGGCGCGAAAATCTTCTTGAAAAAGGAAAAACATTAAAACCCGGGAAAGCCAATTACCAAAAATTTCAAGTTATTAGCGCCAAAACCACCTTTACAAAACCCCCCATTTCCCCCTTCACTCTCATTTCACCACCACATCTCTCTCAGATCTACAAAAATAATTACGAGTATCTTTTTTTATAAAAGTTTTAACTTAGAGATGTCGAAATCAGTGAGCCCGAATGCGATATCGGTCATTCTTTCCAACCCGAATGTGGATTCGTCTACTGATCTTCCGGAGATTGTTGTTCAAGTGCTTGAGTTAAAGCCTACTGGTAACAGACACATGTGAGTTTTTTTTATATCTTTTTTTTTTTTTTTTTGATTAATTAATATGTTTATGTGTTGGATCTTAATGTCTGTTGATTTGTTTTTATTGAATTTCCATTTAGCTGATTCAGGGTTTCAGTTTACCTTAGTTTAAAAATTAGGGTTTTATTTGACCTTAAAATCAGGTGTAATTTAAATAAATTATAGGGTTTATTAGACTTAGGGTTTTAATTTACACTAAATATTCAACAGATCTATAGAAATGCTTTTATAAATGATATCATAAAATATTCTATATGAAAAGGCTTATGGGGTGCTTGTTTAAGCTTATATGTGGCTTATCAAGTTATTTGTTTTTTGGCTTATATTCCATAAGCCCTAATTTTTCGGCTTATTTTGACCTTATATAAGTTTCAAATAATTATATGATAAACTTATATAAGCTCAAAAGTTTTAAAATAAGCCAAAAAATTAAGGCTTATGAAATTAAAGCCCACATATAAGCTTAAACAAACACCCCCTTAATTAGATATTTATATATTTTTTATTGGATAAATTGATGTTCATTGACCTTATATATAATATCAAATAATATTTGTTTGTGACTTGTGTTAATCTTATTGTTATTTGGTAATTAAATGGAGTTTCATTATATTTTAATAGGTGCACAGTAACTGATGGAAAAATGAAGTTAAAGGCGATGTTACCGTCTAGTTTAACATCTGAAGTTGTCAATGGAAACATACAAAACTTGTGTCTCATTCGTGTCCTTGATTACACTGTCAATGACATCCCAAACAAGAATGAAAAGTAAGAACTGATTCTCTCTTGCTGTGAGTTTGTTCTGTTTGGGTGATTTGTATCATTGTATGGTTTTGATTAATGTACTTTTGGTTTTGTTGTACTAGGTATATGATTGTGACGAAATGTGAATCAGTGTCGACTCCTTTGGAGGCAGAAGTTAAGTTTGAGGTGAAGAGTGATGGGCCGGGTATTATGTTGAAACCGAAGCAAGATGTTGTTACTAAATCAGCAGCTCAAATTATTCATGAGCAGAATGGAAAGTAAGTATCGTTGTGTTTTGATTTAATTATGAATTTGAAGTGATTTGTGTTTTAAGAATGATGATTAATTTATATTTAGAAATATAATTTGGTTTGCTATGTTAAAAAAAATAATAGTTAGTATACTGATTATTGTGCTGTTAAGTTGCAAAACTACTTTAAAACCCTCTTCCAAACACCCTTAGTACGATTTGTATTTGCTAATTTTGTAATGAATATTGTGTTTATTAATTGTAGCATGGCACCTTCTGCGCGAACGGCGATGACAAGAAGGGTTCACCCATTGGCTTCTCTAAACCCATACCAAGGAAACTGGACAATTAAAGTTCGTGTCACAGCCAAAGGACCAATGCGACACTACAAGAATGCAAGAGGGGAAGGTTGTGTATTCAATGTGGAACTAACTGATGAAGATGTAAGTTTACATCCAATGAAATCTGTTAACTGGTTGTAAAATGAAAATGTTACTAATTAAATTAGTTTTGCAGGGTACTGAAATTCAAGCAACTATGTTTAACGAGGCTGCAAAGAAGTTTTTTGATGTGTTTGAAATGGGAAAAGTTTATTACATATCTAAGGGAACTTTGAAAGTGGCTAACAAGCAGTTCAAGACGGTGCAGAACGATTATGAAATGACTTTGAATGAGAATTCTCAAGTTGAAGTAGTAGCCAACGAAGCGGCTTTTATTCCTGAAACCAAATTCAGTTTTGTTCCGATTGATCAGTTGGGACCATATATCCTTCAGAAAGAGCTTATTGGTATAAATCATAATTAAAACTTCACATAATTTTGCTTATGGGCTTTGTTGAGTATGAGTTTGACATGGTTAAACATTGCAGATGTTATTGGCGTTGTGCAAAGTGTATCTCCAACAATGAGCATTCGAAGGAAAATTGATAATGAGGCTATTGCAAAGCGTGACATTGTTATTGCAGATGACACGTAATACTAAATACTCTTTCTTGCTGTTATGATAAATGTGGCTAGATAGGTGGGTTGTGTGAATTAGTCAAAATGGTTTTTTAGTATGGGTCAAAACAGGGTTGGCTAAGTTGACCCAGATATTTTTTTTGCTTCATTTTTCAACAGCGTATTGAATAAATTGATTTTGAAAGTAGTATGCAAGAAATCTCTTTCAAACGTTCTTTTGAATAAGTTTTATTGATACACCTGTTGTATATAAAACATATTAAAACAGTCGTAATTTTTAGTAAATGGCTAAGTTTCATTTTTTATTAATGTTGAAGTTGCATTGCTAATTTTACAGGAAGAAGACAATAGTTGTGTCTTTGTGGAATACTCTTGCTACTGATCTTGGCCAAAAGCTATTAGACATGGCTGATGAGTCACCTGTAGTTGCAATCAAATCTCTACGTGTATCAGACTTTCAAGGTAATGCACCTAAATTTGAACACGTCACAGTACTCATTATTAAGATATATAGTTCTAACTAGTTCTGTTTTTATGTTATTGCTTCAGGTGTATCATTGTCAACTGTGGGCAAAAGCATTATCGAAATAAATCCTGATACCCCAGATTCTCAGAAGCTAAAATCATGGTATGCTTCTGAAGGCAAAGAAACCTCTTTGGAAACCGTGGGTGCCAGTTTGAGTCCCTCAATCAGAAATGGTGGTCGATCCATGTACACTGACCGTGTCACACTTGACCATATAACCAGCAACCCGTCTCTGGGTGAAGACAAGGTATATCAGAAATAAATAAGCAAATAATGAATTTGACAAGTTTCTTAGTAAACAACATAAAATTGCTCATTGGTTAGATACTGAACATTTGTTTTGTGGCAGCCCGTGTTCTTCAACACACGAGCTTGCATGAGTATGATCAGAGCTGAACAAAACATGTCTTATCGAGCATGCAAAACCTGCAACAAGAAAGTTACTGAAAGTATGGATTCTGGATACTGGTGTGACACCTGCCAGAAGAATGAGAGCGAGTGCAGTTTGAGGTTTGTGAACTTTTGATTAATTTGCAAGATTAGTTTGTTATTTCTTACATTGTTATGACTTACATAATTTGTTTTAATTGTAGGTACATATTGTCTGCGAAGTTTTCTGATGTTAGTGGTGCAGCTTGGTTCTCTGTTTTTAGTGACGATGCTGAGAAGATAATTGGTTGCTCTGCTGATGACCTTGATAAGATGAAGTCACAGGTAAATCATAAACCACATACATTAAGATCAAAACTTTTGCTTATTCATAGCTCATTTCTCATATTTATTTTTTGATACTTCCAGGATGACTCAAGTGAATATCAAACACAACTCAAAAAGGCGTCATGGGTCCCACACCTTTTCCGAGTGATGGTTCAACCACGAGAGTACAATAATGAGAAGAAACAAAGGATCACAGTTAAGGCTGTTGCTCCAGTTGATTTTGCAGCTGAATCTAAGTTCTTGCTGGAAGAGATATCTTCGTTGAAAGCTTGAAACTTTTTCCATCATATCTTTAATTTGTTGGGTTTCATGATCAAGAATGTATTTAAGTAACCCTGGTTTTGTGGGATGGTTTTAGTTTAGGTTAGTATCTCTATGCCGACCGTTTTTGCTGATTGCTGCAAGTACATGAACGGGGAAATCTTTATCAAATTCTAATGAAGTATCTATTTTGTCATATTTAAATTGCTCTATGATTGGATTTTTTATTATAATTCTAGTACAAAATGAGTACACGAGTGTATGGCAGCTGTGCGCTTATGAATTTTGGGTAATGTGGTGTTGGGAAGGTTAGTAGGAATGATTGATACAAACTTGTATTGTTGAATGGAGATACAGCCAGTAGCACTTATGCAGATCTCATCTGCTTTTTTTATAGCAAAGGTGGCTACGCTCTTAACAATGTTGCACCTGTGGCCAACCTTGATAGCGTATAACAATTTCTTTACTGGGTGGTATGGGTGTGTTTTTTAGAATTTTGATTTTGACTTTGACATGGTTACAAAAATTACAGATGTCGTTGTCGTGCAGAGAGTATAACAATGAGCCTGTGTAGAAAAATTGGTAGTTAGGCTTTTGCAAAGCATGATATAATCATTGCTGATGACATGTATTACTACTTGTTTTCTTGTGCTTTTTGAATAAATGTGGCATGATAGGTGGCTTTGGTGGTGTGGAAACGGGTCAAAATTGGTTTGGTTGAAATGTGCTTTTTTTGTAGCACGGGTTAAATCAGGCTCGACTCTCTTGACATGAAAACACATTTTGGCTGACTTTTAATTATCTAAATTATTGAGTAAATTGATTTAGAAGGTAGCACGCAGTAGAAACGTGAAAACGTATAGTATTTTTGACCTTTTAAATAAATAGGTTGACTCAATCCTCTTTAGCTAATTCTGTTGATTTAAAACACAGCAAGTTGGCCTAGTTTTCGATCTTTAAATTCCATTTCTTACCTATGTTGAAGTGTGAAAATGTATCTTTTAGGAAGACGTCGGCATTTTTGTCTTTATGAAGTGCTCTTGCCTCTGATCTTAGCCGAAAATTATTGCATATTTTAATAAGTCACCTGTATTAGCACTCGAATCATACGTGTTTCAGATGTTCAAGGTGATACACCTACATTTTAATCTGTGACTATAATCTGTGGTTCTAGTTGGTTTATCTGTTGCTGCACAGTGCTATCTTTGTCAACAGTGACCGAAAGCTCACAGAAATAAAGCCTGAAATTCCTGATTCTCAAAAGTTAAGATCTTGGTTTTCTTCTGAAGGCAAAGGAGCCTCGATGGAAGCTGTTGGCTCTACTTTGAGTCCCTCAGTGAACAACAGTGGCCGATCCATACAAATTGACTATAACACTTAGCCATATGACTAGGAACCAATCTTTGGATGAAGACAAAGTATCTTGCATATATAAAACACAAAATTATTGTACTTAACTGTTGAAGATTATAAAATTATTCCATATGCTAATTTAAGAACATTTTTTTGAATGGCAGCCATGTGTTCTTCAACGCACACACTTGTATGAGTTTGAGTAGAACTGAGCAAGCCATGTGCAAAACCTGTAACAGGAAAGTTACTGAGTTCTCAGTGATGATACTGAGCAAATAATTGGATGCTCCGCTGATGAGCTCTATAAGATCATGTCACAGGTAAACCATAAAGCACAAACATAAAGATAAAAACTTTTGCTGATTTAAATCTTGTTTCCCATATTAATTTCTGACAAGGATGATGTAAGTGATTATCAAACAAAGGCTACATGGTTCCCTCACCTTTTCCAACTAATGGTTTAAACCGAGTGTACAATAACGAGAAAAAAAACAAAGTATCACTGTTAATTCTACTAGAGACACATGGCTATGATAGTCTTGAGTCTTAACTCTCAACTCTTTGACAATGGCCGGGCTGCTGCCCAGCTATAAATCTCAGGCATTCCGCTGTTGGGAAGCAGGTTTTGTGGGATTCCATAAACATCCGAAACATTGATTATTTGTTGATTATGCGGTACCATCGTGACTGCTTTTTCTTTATTTTCATCAATTGGCAACCTGTCGAATGTTGCATTCATAAAAGTGGCTGCCATTATAACAACAGGACCTGATGCAATTAGCGGGCCTGCAATGGCCCCGCCAACTAGTTGACCCTGTGGACCTGCTAGGTAAATATCTAAGCCAGTAACACCTGGAGGGGCAGGTGGCGGCAGTACTGAACCCATTAACGATAAGATATCAAAGTGGCCATGGAGTGTGACGATGGGGCCCGTTCCTGAAGATGGGGATGATTGGCGTAGAGTTACATTGGTGACACAGCCAGTGGCGCTTAATATGCAGATCCCACGTTGTTTTCTTCTAGCGAAGGTGGCTAAGCTCTCACCCACATCGCACCCGGAGGTAACTTCCATGGCGTGCGCCCGAAGTGTGTTAGCATTTTCCCGGGTGATAATGATGGGCGGTTTCGGCTTGTTTTTAGAGCCTACTGGTCTGCCACGTGGCCTTCTTGTTACATGTTCGCTTGTAGCATTACATTCTGCTGCACCGTTAACCATTTTGTGATCTTTGGGAAATGATAGGGGTTTGCGTTTAAATAGGGAGGTTGGGATGCATATAAATATAATGAAAAATCAAAAGAATGATACAAGAGTAGGAGATGATTAAGTAACAACATTTAAAAACCTGTTTTAAGTTCCTAATTCTCAACCACCACAGATTCATCATATTCTTCTGGATTACTGTAATAAAAATGCAACCAAATTATTTCAAATGGTTAAACAAGCCCTGGAATTCAAATTATGTACTCCTTTGTTGTCCTGTAAATTATCAAGGTCTAAAATTGTTCAAGATGACAACTGGTTGGTTCAGGAGAGGGCTATATTGCTGTTTGAAAATTCACAGTTGTCGCTTTCTGTCACCAGTTCGTCACACAGCTTTCTCTTTTTCCTTCTCCCCTCTTTCTAGCACACCTCATAAACTTCAATCTAGTGTCTTTCATCCAGTGGCGGTTTCTCATGTTCTCTCCTCCTCCACACCATTTGTATCTGAGCTTCATTGCCCTATATTGTATGACCTTAATTGGATCCTAGTTCAATAGGTGTTCAATGGTATTTAGTGTTGGTGCCTTTTGTGGCTAATTCCTGGGAGCCCTGTTTTATTCATCCTCATTTAGCTACCGCTGCAAAAGAAGCAGTTCATTGCTACAACTAACACCCTACAACACATCTTATCACCTTTTCTTGTGAACTATTTCTTCAGTAGATGCATACACACCCCGAACAGTCCAACAAATTTTAGGTTGTGATGGTAAGCGTCCTCTTTGCTTCTTTATTGCAGGTTGGTGTCTCAACCTTTTGCATTGTTTGTTCTTTTTCATGGTCATATGGGTCGGTCATCTGGCTGTAAAGTTAGTTGCAGTTTTATGTCGAATGCTTTTTTGTTAAGTGTGCTCAAGTTCTAGAAAAGCAAGGTTAACTCCAAAAATCAAACTACTACTTAGAAATCCTAACAGTTATCAAAACACATTCATAAAATGGATAATACTATATAAGAAAATTTGGGTTAATTACTTGAAAATGTATCATACTTGCCACTTTTTGTTATTGTATCTACTGAACTATTTTTTTTCTTATTGTGTGCACGAAACTTTCAATTTCGATTATTGTGTGTATTTTATGACTATTTAGCCATGTAAAATGACCATTTTACCCTTCAAAATTTGAAAAAAATAAAGGTAAAATGGTCACAAAATACACACAATAATTGAAATTTGAAAGTTCAGTACACATAATAAGAAAAAAAAAGGTTTGGTACACACAATAACAAAATGTGGCAAGTATGATACATTTTCCAGCAATTAACCCTAAGAATTTCTAGTATGCAAAGAACAAAAAGTATACAGCATCAAAGGATTAAGAACCAGGCCATTTTCAATATCAAATGCTAACTCATTGCATTGAGAACAATAGCAACAAAAAAAATAAAAAGATAAACAGTAATTCTCATAGAATTATTGCTAGAAAATCACGTCCCTTTGTCTCTACAAAAGTACCCATAGTGATTGACTAATAAAACAAAAAGCTTAATAAGCATCAAACATTATCTAGAGGAAAACATGGATTATAATAAGAAAGCTGAATGAATCCAGCATCCATTTTCAGATAGCCATGAGGTCACCAAAATTTCGCATCAAAACAATGGAGCCAGCAAACAATCCTACGGCACGAAGCAATTTCTGCAAGACACAAAAAAGAAATAGTGGGTGTATCAGCATATAATTAAATATCGAAAGTAAAAGTATGAAGAAAAATAAATACACCGGTAGTAATGATGACAACAGCAAGTTCTACGATAACAGAAATTGATATAATCCTTTTGGTTATGGCAGATACCTACCACATTCTATCAATTAACTAAATTAACACTCCTAGTTGCTACAGTTAGTTGATAGTTAGCATTCTCTACTATATACATGTTTCTTTGCAATGAGTTCTTTACCCTAGTTTGGGTATTCAGATCCTTCTTTCTGTGTTTTAGTCTAATCATCAACCACAATTCAATTACTTCTCGAGCTTCATTCTTTCACTGTAGTAGTGTAGTTACTATTATGATTGCTTCTTCTCTTCAACTCTTAAGTAAACGCCACAAACATGCATAAGACATATCACCCAAGACTTGCAAGTGTTTAGGTAGTGTTCTAAATATACACAAAACCATTTACAAAATCTAAGTAATCAGATTCAAATAAGCTACTGTTCAAACTTATTACAGATAACTGCTTATTTCAGCTGTATATAAAAAAATAATCGTAATCAAATGGGTTCATCCAAACACTAGAAAAATATTACCACACGATTTCAAAACATAACACAAGTTAAATTACCTAAGGCCTTTGATCTAGTGGTATGTGAGTTGCCCATCAACCTAGAGGCTGTGGGTTCAAGCCTCGATGGAGGCATTTGTGATATGCGACTTACAATAGTGTGCGAAAAAAAATGCCGTTTGAAAAAAAAAACATAACACAAAAACAACTCCAAGCTACTCTCAAACAGTCAAACAGATATCTTATAATCAAAATCAGATCGCTCCATCCAAAAACAAACTCCTAACTATCTACATTTTCAAGAAAGATAATATTACACGTTCACAAAACCGCGCCTTGTGGTCCAAAAAACGCAAAAACTCCCTTCAGCCTTTTCTTAAGGGTTTGCTTAAGGGGGTGTTTGTTTAAGCTTATTTGATTTCGGCTTATATTTCATAAGGTCGAATTTTATGTAAGCTTATTATATCATAACGAAAACTTACATAAGCCCATAAGTCTCGAAATAAGCTAAACATTTGCTAAAATATAAGCTGAAACAAAATAAGCTCGTAAGCCCACAAACACAAATTTCTAATTAGCGTTTAGCAAACGCAATAATCAGATAACATCCTACAGCAAAATCCAAACACCCTCATAAGGGGTGTTTGTTTAAGCTTATTAGTGGGCTCACGAGCTTACTTGATTTTCACTTATATTTCATAAGCCTGAATTTTCCGGCTTATTACGAGACCTATGGGCTTATATAAGCTTATTATATCATAACGAAAACTTATATAAGCCCATAAGTCTCGAAATAAGCTAAACATTTGCTAAAATATAAGCCGAAATCAAATAAGCTCGTAAGCCAACAAACACAACCCTAAACATACATAAAACAATCATAGTACAGTAAAAGGTTACAAAGCCTAACAATCAAAGTTATAGAACTAATAAAAACAATCTACTAAAATGAATAATAACCCTAATTTAATTTAAAAAATTAATAAAGGGAGTACCGAATTGAGTTCCCAGTTTTGTGGATCGTGAACTTGAGATCTCCAGAAGGATTTTACTTTCTCCAATGAAATTACAGCGTCGGCCATTCTGTCTGTTTTTTTGGAATTAGGGTTTTTGAGACTTTGGGGCTTTTTATCTTGTCAAGGTTGGGGCTGTTTGTTTACTTGTAGCAAACGATATTACTCGTACATTATACTAGTATTTAAAAATAAAAATCCTTATTCGGGTCAAGCGGGTCAACTCGAACCCGAGTTAGGCAAATATTTCCAACTCGATACCTGACCCAATTTAGTATTCGGGTTACTCGGGTTGACCCGAATAAATTTATTGATCCGAGTAACCCGACTCTAGGCTTAATCGAGTTCGAATCCGGGTCGGATCGGGTTTTTTGACACCTCTAGATGCAAGTATTAGAATTAGAATTTTGTACCCATTCAAAATCAATCGTCACAAACTCAACAAAATTGGAGGGCAGCAACGAATAGGATGTGGCAAATTCTTTATGTAAAAGACACGTACCCTCCTATTCCTTTTACCGACGCCGGTTTCAACCATCCCAAAACGACAGTGTTTCGAATTATATGACGCTGGCTCACTTTAACCACAATGCACAACTAACACTTATGATCCAATATCAACCTTTAAAAGAAATGCCACATCTTAAACAAACATAAACATATACGCCGAAGTCCACTAACAGTATTGAAACTAAAATAAGCACAACCTGTAGAACAGTTGCAAAATTAGCACTTATAAACATACAAATAAAACCTATGAACCCATGTCAATTTTTAAAAGACATGCAACATATTAAACAAACAAAAACATAATTGCACGTCAATCTTATGACAAACTTAAACAAAAGGCATAAAGTCAACACAGTACTTATGGCCACATATAAGACTTTAAAAAAAATATCGGTCTTATGACAAACCTCAAAAAAACAGAACACACATAACCTTAAATAAAACTAAAAAAGAAGCTGAATTACCATACATTTCAGATGACAATTGCATGTGTACCAATATCATGCAGATCTAAGAAACAGATACCCCACACCGATGCGACGTAAAAAAAACACGAAACCTCTGTGTGTTTCGTGGTATATGGTAAGATGAGAGAGACTGTGTGAGACAATGATTTGAGAGAGAGAGGGAGAGAGAGTGATTGTAAAACCGTGTGTGTGAAATTGTGTGCTCGGTGATAGATATGAGCCTTATCTAGAACGCAAAAGAGAAACCAAAACGTCGTCGTTTTCATCCAAAGTTAATTGAAAACATGAAATGGCGTCATTCACAACCAACAAAAGGGTAATAATAATAATAATAATAATAATAATAATAATAATAATAATAATAATAATAATAATAATAAATTAAAACAGCGTCGTTTTAGAGGTGCCTTAAACGACGTCGTTTCCCACGGTAAATGTATAATAGAATAATTATCGTACATAATGGTCAAATACGATATTCTATCATACCGAAATCTATTTTGATATGATACTTTATCGTTGTATAAGTTCACATATTATTACGATAATATATGTTGAATATTATAAACTTTATATTTGTATGAAAATAATTTAAACCTTGACTTTAGTATAATTTATTTTACTAATTCCCGCTCTCTTTAGAATGCGTGATTAAAACTTTTTCAATTACTGTGTAATTTTGTGTGTATTCAAATTGTCTAAGTTAAAATTGGTATAATATATTTTTCATTTAATATGTCATCTACATCTCTGCTACTTATAATGCATGCCTATGCTATGCATTTTTAAACTTAAAAAGCTTAAAATTGAGTAATGTTAGTGGAGTATTATACACTTGATTTAATATGGTAACATCATCTACAACTAAATTAATATTTGAGTTAATTACATTTTTGGTCCTTGTGGTTTACCGGGTATTTCATTTTCAGTCCAATTTTTTGAAAAATCTCGAATCCACTACAAAACCCGGCGACCCGTAACAAGTTCAGTCCAATTTTTCTAACACCGTTAGTTTGACTCTCTTTGACCGTTAAATATGAGGGTAATCTTGTCATTTCACTCTTAATTCTATTATAAACTCACTCACTCACTCAATCTATTAACAAAAACAAAAAAGCAATCCCTTATTTTCTCTGGATAACCACCCTCAACCACCACCTCACCGCCGCCACCAAACACCACAACCACTTTAGTTAGCCACCACTACCGAAACCGACCGTCGCCACCTTCATAGTCAGCCACCATCACCTCGCTCACATCCACTTCCACAGCCAACGGCCACCACCAATATCCGACCAAACACTCCAAAATCCACTACACCTATAAACCCCACATCGAAGATCTGACCAAGATTCACCACATCCACAACCAATGCCTCACATCACTCCCCAACTCACAACAATAGCTCATAGCCTCTCGAAACAAACAAAAAAAAAACTGAAACAAGATCTCAATGTTTCTTTCGGAGATGATAAATAGTTTTATGACCTTTAAAGATATTAACATCTTGAAAGCAAACACATCATCGATCTTTAAATGAAAAACCAAATCACATAAAACCTTGCCTGATACCTTTACAAGATCTTGAAGCCAAAACCACTAGTTCTTCAATGGGATATATGCTCGAACTGGGGCTGGTAAATAACAAACATAAAGACAAGAAAGATAGAACTGAGATTGCTTGTTTGTGGTTCAATTAATTGCAGTTTCGTGGTGCTGGTGGCTGTGTGGTGGTGATGGTTTTGTGTTGAAAGATGATGGTGAGTTGGTTGTGTATTTTGTTTCTTTATTTGGTTTGTTGAAGAATATAAGTATGAGATGGGGTTGAATTTTGTTTCTTGATTTTGAAATAAGTTTGAAGATGAAAATAGTTGTTTCATGTGGAAAAAGATGAAGAGTAAAGCTGGTTCAAGGAGACAAAATGGGGTGGTTTCATGTGGAAAAAGAACAGATTTTGGGTATTTGAAAGATTTTGATAAAAGATATTCAATTGGGAAATTGTTGGGTCATGGTCAATTTGGGTATACTTATCTTTTTTTGACTTTTGTTTTTGTTTATTGGTTTGGTTAGTACAGTATTGACTTTTTCTCATTTGTGTTTGGTGCTGATCATATAGATGTGAATTGCTGAAAGTATGACAGTCTAGGATTTGGATTTGAGAATTTGTGGAATTTAGTAAGACCAGTGTTAATTTTATGTTTTTGGTTTTCTTTTTTATGAGAGTTTTGAGGTTTGGGAAGATTGATAATGCCAGATGACGGGAAGATTGATAATGCATTCGGTTTGGGTTAAAGAAGAAGAAAGAATGTAGATAAAGTGTTTTTGTGTGTGTATGGGAAAGAAACTATAAAGGGAAGGTTATTTAGTCATTTCTAGTATTAAGATAAGGGCATTTTAGTCATTTTACATGTCTTAACTGGTCAAACTAATAGTCAACGAAAAATTGGACTGAATCTGTTACGGGTCACCGGGTTTTGTAATGGATCCGAGATTTTTCAAAAAATTGGACTGAAAATGAAATACCCGGTAAACCACAAGGACCAAAAATGTAATTAACTCTTAATATTTTAAATATTGTTTAATAACTTTTATGTTTCTAACTCAAGAACTTTTTTTCTCGCAATAATTATAAATTGAACCGGTAAGTTTTGCATCAACGGTCAAACCAGAATCACGATTTTGAAAGTATAATTATTTGCCGCTATAAACCGTCGCTTTACGCGAATATGCGTCTAGTTCTATTTAGGGTGTGTTTGGCAAAAATTGCTGATGCTGGTGCTGGTGCTGGTGTTGATGCTGAAAAAGATTAAAAATGTAGTTTTTTTTTTTTGTAGTAGTGTTTGGTGTTGAAGTAAAACCTTGTAAGCGGGTCCCACTTCTATATTTCGTCCTTCGGACTGGTTCCTCCGGACTTTACTTGCTCCTACACACAAGAAGAACACGCGTTAGGCTCGCCTCGGGTTTTATCCCAGGACCGACCTCCGGCGTGAGAATGAGTATTGGGTGATTATAATATGAACAGTGATATGAGAGTAACAGTAGTAGGTGTTAATTGAGATCTATTACAAATGAGGTATGGGTATTTATACTACCCATATCTACTGTACCTGTTTACCTTGAGACTTGTGCGTTGACCTATGTCTGACCTAGTAGGTAGATGTCAGATAACGTGGTAGACATAATCCCGTGGAATCTGGAGAAGTGACAGCTTGATGGGACTATTCAACACGTAAGGCGGCGGGTCTGTTGGAGACCTGTCCGAACGTAGAAAACAATCCGGACCGAATGTGACGTCCGGACCCGAGGGTATCGTCCGGACCAAGTGTGACGTCCGGACACATACACCAACATGTCTCCCCCAGTATTGTAGTATCGGTTGAAGACTGATAGTGCAATACTTTAACACTATCTTTTTGGTTTCGGCGCAAGTCGTCCGGACACATACACCAACATGTCCCACCTATTATTGTAGTATCGGCTTTTAGTCGATGGTGCAATACTTAAGAAACTTTGGTCTTTCAACGCTTTTCGGGCGATCAATCGTCCTTTAAATGCACCCGGGTCACGGGTGTTTGTTCGGGTAATAGTATAAGAGCCTGTTAGGCCCTAGTGGGCTGTTGTGACTCCAGGCCCATGGGCCGAATATAAAAATATTTTCACTATGTGTTAGACAGCTGTCTGCCACGCGTACCTTTTGCCCTAGAGATCCAATGTCCCAGAGTTTGCCACGTCAGCAAATGGCAGGCTGATGCGACGTTTCGTTTCTTTCCAGGTCTGCCCTATATATACCGCTTAACGCTTCCTCATTTTTTCTTACTTTTTACTGTGTGTATTTATCTTGCGTTCGGAAATTTTCAACTTTCATCCGGTCGTTCTTGTGAGGTGCGTTTCGTTCTCTTAGCTTTATTATATATATATATATTCCTCGGCATTCCTTTAGTGACGACCGTAGAGATGAGCACTTCAAATACTCGTCCGTTAGCTAGTAGGCCTGGGTCCTCCTCCGATAGGATAGTCCCTAAATGTGACATGCACATTCATACTTCGAAAATGACGCAAGGAGATCTAGATAAGGTGGTAGGGGAGTTTGGGATTCCGGCGGATCTACGTCCCACGCTCCCGCCGGATGGTATGACGATGGACAGTTTACTGGACCGTAAAATAGGTATTTACGTTCAGCAGTTGAGAACCGGGGGTGTAAGGATTCCCTTTTCGACTTTTTTATTAGCGGTAATAGAGTATTTCTGATGAAGCGAAAAGTGTACCGCTTTTAGGGGGTCATTTAAGCCCTAAATCGTATTTATTTGATTAAATATTGCCCTAAATCGTTCCTTTTGTCATTTTAGGTACTTTGGAGAAGAAATCTGGAAAAGGAAGCATTTTGGACGTTTTTGGAGCATAAAAGTGAAGAAAACGACAAAGTCTCTGATGAACTCAAATAAGTACATTTTATTACTATCATTTATCCTATTTATTTGACTTGTTTTATTATATTATGTATGAGGATTGATACTTAATCGTTTACTTTTGTAATTCTCAGTTAAAAACAAGCATTTGGTGAAACTTGGCAATTTTGGACTAATTATGGAGCAAAACAAGCAAGAAGTTAAGAGTCTACTGAAATGTACAAGATCAAGACATTCTGCTCCAGATGCGCCGCATCTTGCTTATTACATACGGCGCATCACTATCAAGATTTCACCAGATACGATCCAAGATACAAGAGGACATGCGCCGCATCCAAGTATGAAGATACGCCGCATCTTCTGGCGGTGTACGAATATTCCTGAATATATTAATCTTGGACCCCACGCGAAGTTAAGTCAATGCGCCGCATCTACTTACTAGATGCGCCGCATCTTACCCTCAGACAGAAACTATAAATACCCCAAGACCAGACGAATTTCGAGAGACATATATTATATACGAGACCGAAGTACAGAAACCTAGGACGAATTCAGTCAAGGCAGCAGCACAAGACACACCTTGAACGAAGATACAAGAGCTATAAGAAGGTCCTGCATGTGTTTAATTCATTAAGTAGTTTTGTTTTATTGTGTTAGTAAACTTTAATTCATCAGGATTGGTGGCTTGTGTAATGTGACAATGGAAAGATTGCACTCCCTTAAAACTGCTTTCCCATTAATTAAAGTTTATATGTTGATGTCTTTGGTGACTTTTATTAGTGCATTGATAACCTCTGTGTCTAGCTGAGCGTTGATCGGGTCGCCATGCCTCTGCCCTCGCCTATTTATTAGATCGCCTATGCATTCTATCGTCTGTAGAAAAGTAGGAAGAAAGATAAATAGGATAGTCATAAGTAATCATTAAGGGTTTACTCGCCGATAAGATTAGAACCAACGAGAAAGGACTTAATCTCGGTGCGTTGCATCGAACTATACACTTCATATAAAACTAGCAATAAAACAAGTGACAAACTACTTATCTATCAGGACAGGTCTTCTTATTGTCTCGAGTATTTATCTGTGTACGTGTGTGCTACTTGCTGATTCGTGCCTATTAGTTTAGTTTATTATTTAATTGCAACCAATCGTGCCAGTCTCTCAGGCTGAAACCCCCTTGCGTTAGATTAAGTTGTATAGCTAACTTAATATATTAAAATACTGATTAGAATAACGAGATAATACGTTCCACTCTTAGTGATCGACACTCTACTTACCATTATATTCATACTGACCGGGTACACTGCTCGTTAAGTGTGTGTGTTATTGATAAGTCGGCTAAATATAAATTTAAAACTTGAGTAGGCATTAATACTGCTAAACCGCAACGACACATCGCACGCATCAAGTTTTTGGCGCCGCTGCCGGGGAGTGAATTGTTATTATCTGTTAATTTGATTAGTGTTTTAATTAGGTTTTTAATTTTTAATCTAACCGCTAACTGTGTTGTATATTAGGTTAATTTGCATTCATTGTATTATTTTGCATATTTTCTGTTTTTGTGTGTTATTTGTTTGCTTTTATTTGTGTTTATTTTCGTTTGTGTTTTTATTTGTTTTTATTTTTTCGTATTTTCTGTGTTCTGCTATCGTTGTACTGAGCTAAATCGAACGATACGGCGCATCTGATTTTTCAGATACGGCGTATTGCGTTTAATTTTTATAAAATACAACGCGTTTAATTAATTCGATACGACGCATCTTTCCCCAAGATACGGCGTATCTGTTTTTAATAAGAATATTTTTTTCTAAACGATAAAGCTATACGACGCATCTGCTTCAGCATATACGGCGTATCTATTATTTTAATTAAAAACAGTTTTCGAATTATTAAACAGATACGACGCATCGATCTATGTCGATACGGCGTATCTTCTGAATCAAAAATCTTATATTTTGAAACGTAACGAAAATACGGCGCATTAACCTCTGTTAATACGACGCATTTAATTTTAAATAAATATAGATTTTTGATAATTAAAATTGATACGGCGCATTCTAACTTATAAGCGGCGTATCTATTTTCCGAATAAAGTCTGATTGAATTTTAACGTGTTAAGATACGGCGTATCCAACTTTTTGGATACGGCGCATCGTCTACAGACATCAGAAACTTTTATTTTACTTTGATTGTTTCACTCTTCTTTTGCACGAGTAAGTTTTATTTCAGGAAGATGGACGATCCGGATATTACAATGGAAGAATATGTTAGGTTTGAAGAGGAAAAAGCCTTGAGCAATAATCAGGTGTATAATTGGAAAAGAACAAGATATGGTGCACAAGTCATTGAGACGAAAGAAATCACTATGGAAGAATACTTAATTTTAGGACAAGAAAAGTCAAGGAAAGAGAGAAATAAATTGCCATTTCAACACACTTGGTGTATGTCAAATGATGATGAAGAAGATTCATATACCTTGAAACCAATTCCGGCAATTGTTCTTGATAGTACTTTTTCTCCGGAGATTGCACAAGATGATGTGTATACGGAACCTTACGTTGAAGAATATTCTGCAATCGTGTTACCACCATTAGTCAATCCATCGGATGAAGATGAAAAGTATTCTAATTTTGATTTCGAACCATTTGACGCCATAGTTTATGATGACATGCCTCAACCAGATTTTGACCCAACGAGGGATTTTGAAGAAATCTGGGATTACTTATTTAAGGATGAAATTCGGGACGATGCTGAAATTGCAAGACCACTAGTTGAAGATGGAGATTCACAAGATAAATTGGAGTCACTTACAACACAAAGTGGTACAAATTTATTTAATATTATTAATCCCGTTACTAATAATCTTGCTAGTTTTCCTGAACAGGTTGCAAAACAAAAAGATGATGAGGTGAAATTTATTACACTACCTATTGAAGCACCTATGATCAACCCGTATTTGGTGGAGCTCGAAGAAGAATTTGGTGATGAGCTCTTAAACATTGCTATGATTGATGAAGATGATGATTCCGACCCTATGAAGTATGTAGAGGAACTCGAACTTTTACTTGCCAAAGACCCTTTCTCATCTTCTGCGGAAGTCAAGGGACGCCTTACTACCAAAGAGACTAACCAAGAAGAAAGGACACTCATTTTTCCTCAACACACTACTCTTTCGGATGGAATGGTCAAGTCGTCCAATTTATCAACCAAACCGGGTATGAATAGGAAAGATGTACATATATTGCCAAGGTATGATCTTTATGTATTTCTTCCATCTTTACTAGCAAATTTACACTCTTTTCGTGTTTATTGCTACTATCATCCGCACTTGATCCCAAGTGGGGGGAACAACACCCTATTACACAGTAAATAAGGGTGGAGTCAGGCTCGTGACTCGAACAAAAACAAGCGCTTCGTGGGAGGCAACCCATGCTTATATTTTATTTTATTTTCTGATTTTGTATTGAGTCTGTCAGATCTGCAGTAGATGCGGCGCATCTCCATCATAGGATGCGGCGTATCAACTGTACAGATCATATCTTTTTATTTTTCTGCATTTTATTTTTCTGAACCATAAACTTTTTATCAGTTTATTTTAATGCGGCGCATCCCTGGTTAAGGATGCGGCGCATCTTCTATTCTGATCCGTATTTATTCCAGGCTCGATACGGCGTATCTTCTTCCATAAGATACGGCGCATCGACTGACCTGATGATTTTCATTTTTAATTTTTATGTTTTATTTTTCCTAACTACTAATGTATTATGCAAGTTTGAACTTTCTTAACTTAGGTGTGTTTAAAGCCTTGGTGGTATTATAGATTCCTGCATTTCCTGTGGATACATTGATTATGAAGCTTAAACGTTCTAATCCACAAGAAGATGATTTTTGCTCTTATACAAATGGAGGATCATACCGAGCAAATCTCAGGGGAGTTTTTCTGTTCTAATTCTTTTATTTTCCAGTTTTTAACCTTTGATACAAACAACGAGGACGTTGTTTAACTTAAGTGGGGGGATTGGAGAATTAGAACACTTAACACTTACTTGTCCTAAACTTTTCAAAATATGCTTAAAATGCGCTTAATATATCAAAATTTAAAATTTTTTTAGCATGTTTTTGTTTAAGATCTAAGTTGCATAGCTGCACATATGACGTTATTTTCAAAAATTGTGATTTTTCAAAATTCACAAATCTATGAGTGTGCCGGTGACTTGTAAACTTTAGAACTTGGCTTGTATACTATTCGAGACCACCATAATAAGTATTATTTATATAATTGGAATGACTTGTCTAAATTGGTAAATTTCTAGGATTACACCCAAATAGACTATTATATGTTATGCGTTATTAACTAACTACACTGGTTAGTTAACCCCCGTAAAAACCCTTTTGTTACTCTCACTTTTAGAGTAAGATACCCTTAGAAAAACCCTCAGAGCCATTCCTTTCGTTTCTTACACCAATGTTTAAAATGTTTCGTTACACCCTTACACCTTAGCCTACCCTGTAGATTAAAATCCGTGGTTGGTTAATTGCTTTAGGCAAAGTGTGTTTCCTTACATTACCTGTGTTCGCGTGCGTAATTCATTATCTATGGTTAGGTCGGGAAATTGCACAATGCAATTGGAGTGAAAGTAAATATTGTATATCTTTGAGTTTATTTTTCGTGTGTTTACTACTTTCACTATTACCGTTATTTCTGAAGTCATGAAAAGTATGGAAAAATTATCCAGAATTATCATTATAGTGATGTGGTGAAATTTTACACATCTTTGTTTATTTAAAAATAATAATATATATATATAGAAAAGAAAAAGAAAAAGGAAGAGTTGGATGTTTGTTTTGACCAACTTATGTAAAGTTTTGTATTAAGTGGTCGATATTACCACTAGTTGTTGTATATTATATCTATGGATTGAATGGGAGTTGGCAGTTATGGGAACACCAACTAAGGTTTATTCTTTGATTGAGATCTTGTTGAGTATAATTCGTGTCTACCTAAAGCGTGTGTTTCAAGTGTTAAAGCGTGAGTTATTCTATGATATGAGTCTTATTCATGGGATGGTTGGGATAGTGATTAACCACACTTAGGATTTTAATTTATTTGTTTTGTTTATTTTTCATTTTACACCAATTTATATCCCAAATATTATCCATACCCTGTATTATTCTTTATCCAACCAAACCTTTGATTTATTGAGATTAGGGATTTGAGCAATCTTAAGTATCGTAGTCGTGGATTCGGCTATGTATTTATGATTTTGTCGCCCTTTTTGATATAATATTATTGGTAAAGTTTGGACCTATCTTTAGCCTATTCGAGTTAAGGATTTGAGCAATTGCAAGTATCGTGTTCGTGGATTCGATCATGTATTTGTGATTTTGTCGCCTTTTCTGGAATTTGAGATCGATAGAGATTAAGGAGAATAATTAACCCTTAAACCTCAAAACCCTTTTTTACCGCTTTAGACTTGTTATTCCTTGGCTTTAGTGGGGGAGATGTGTATACTTGCCAAGCTTATGATAGAATATTTGTCACGACTGGACAGTTAAACGATTAGATTTGCTTTTATCAGAATATTTTATTTTACTTCTAATTCGTTAAGTGTTTGGTTGTGTGATTATGACAAAAATGAATACATGCTTAAATATAAAAATAAATCCTAATATCTTTTAGGATACATTTTCATAAGATTAATTCTAAGGTTTACTTGGGGACAAGTAAAGTTCAAGTGGGGGGATATTTGATGAACTCAAATAAGTACATTTTATTACTATCATTTATCCTATTTATTTGACTTGTTTTATTATATTATGTATGAGGATTGATACTTAATCGTTTACTTTTGTAATTCTCAGTTAAAAACAAGCATTTGGTGAAACTTGGCGATTTTGGACTAATTATGGAGCAAAACAAGCAAGAAGTTAAGAGTCTACTGAAATGTACAAGATCAAGACATTCTGCTCCAGATGCGCCGCATCTTGCTTATTACATACGGCGCATCACTATCAAGATTTCACCAGATACGATCCAAGATACAAGAGGACATGCGCCGCATCCAAGTATGAAGATACGCAGCATCTTCTGGCGGTGTACGAATATTCCTGAATATATTAATCTTGGACCCCACGCGAAGTTAAGTCAATGCGCCGCATCTACTTACTAGATGCTCCGCATCTTACCCTCAGACAGAAACTATAAATACCCCAAGACCAGACGAATTTTGAGAGACATATATTATATACGAGACCGAAGTACAGAAACCTAGGACGAATTCAGTCAAGGCAGCAGCACAAGACACACCTTGAACGAAGATACAAGAGCTATAAGAAGGTCCTGCATGTGTTTAATTCATTAAGTAGTTTTGTTTTATTGTGTTAGTAAACTTTAATTCATCAGGATTGGTGGCTTGTGTAATGTGACAACGGAAAGATTGCACTCCCTTAAAACTGTTTTCCCATTAATTAAAGTTTATATGTTGATGTCTTTGGTGACTTTTATTAGTGCATTGATAACCTCTGTGTCTAGCTGAGCGTTGATCGGGTCGCCATGCCTCTGCCCTCGCCTATTTATTAGATCGCCTATGCATTCTATCGTCTGTAGAAAAGTAGGAAGAAAGATAAATAGGATAGTCATAAGTAATCATTAAGGGTTTACTCGCCGATAAGATTAGAACCAACGAGAAAGGACTTAATCTCGGTGCGTTGCATCGAACTATACACTTCATATAAAACTAGCAATAAAACAAGTGACAAACTACTTATCTATCAGGACAGGTCTTCTTATTGTCTCGAGTATTTATCTGTGTACGTGTGTGCTACTTGCTGATTCGTGCCTATTAGTTTAGTTTATTATTTAATTGCAACCAATCGTGCCAGTCTCTCAGGCTGAAACCCCCTTGCGTTAGATTAGGTTGTATAGCTAACTTAATATATTAAAATACTGATTAGAATAACGAGATAATACGTTCCACTCTTAGTGATCGACACTCTACTTACCATTATATTCATACTGACCGGGTACACTGCTCGTTAAGTGTGTGTGTTATTGATAAGTCGGCTAAATATAAATTTGAGCAATTGCAAGTATCGTGGTCGTAGATTCGATCATGTATTTGTGATTTTGTCGCCTTTTCTGGAATTTGAGATCGATAGAGATTAAAAAGGATGATCAACCCATAAGCCTCAAAACCCTTTTTACCGCTTTAGACTTGTTATTCCTTGGCTTTAGTGGGGGAGATGTGTATTATGGCCAAGCTTATGACAGAATACTCGTCACGACCGAGCAATTGAGTGAATTACTAAAATGTTACTACATAGATTAGTTGAGTGATTTCAGTGATTTCATTTACCTATTTCGTGAGGTGTTTGGTTGTGCAATTATGATAAAACGAATAAGTGCTTAATTATAAAAATACATCCTAATATCTTTTAGGATACATTTTCATAAGTTTTAATCTAAGGTTTACTTGAGGACAAGTAAAGTTCAAGTGAGGGGATATTTGATGAACTCAAATAAGTACATTTTATTACCATCATTTATCCTATGTATTTGACTTGTTTTATTATATTATATATGAGAATTGATACTTAATTGCTTACTTTTGTAATTCTCAGGTAAAAACAAGCATTTGGTGAAACTAAGCGATTTTGGACTAAAAAAGGAGCAAAACAAGCAAGATTGGAAAAGTCTACTGAATTGAAGAGATTAAGGACCATTGCCTGACTTTGAAGAATGCGCCGCATGGATTTATCCCATGCGCCACATATGAAACCTTGGTCAACGAGAAGAACCAACTTGTTTTACTCCAGATGCGCCGCATGAAGCTCCTGATATGCGGCGTATCAATCTCAAGACTTCACCAGATATCCAAGATATTGAAGAATATTCGCAAATATTATAATCCTGGACCCCACGCGAAGTTACCTTGATACGCCGCATCGGACCAATCCGATACGCCGTATCGGCCATATACAATCCTTACCAAGAATTCAAGAGATCAAGTGAAGATTAGAAGCTTAATGAAGAAGTCAAGATTACAAGTCGACACTTGAAGATGCTTTCGTATTTTGGCCATAAAATCTTCATCCGGACTCCGTTTTAGGTGATTCAAGCGGCCACGGAAAGAGAAAAAGGAGATCTACCTGTATCTGAAAGAGATGCGGCGCATCTGGTCCTTAGATGCGCCGTATTGAGAGATGAGGCGCATCTGGTATTTAGATGCGCCGTATTGGGTCAGTTTCAGACTTGGAGGCTACGTTTACTTATAGATGCGGCGCATCTAACTCTATAAATGCGCCATATCGACCCAGATTTCAGAATCTATAAATACCGAACTCATTAACGAATTTGGGCATCTTTGGGAACCCTTAGGGCCATTCCCAGACGATCAAAGCCTCTCAAAACAGCAGAAGATCACCCTTGAAGACCCAATTATACTTGAAGAACATCTCTTATCATTGTTATATTACTTAATCATTCGGTTAGCGTATCGTATTCACTATGTTTCACACTCTATTCGTCTTGATTATGTTTTTGTATTTTGTTACAGAGATTATGGGCTAACACTCTTATGTGTTAGCCAAGTTTATGAGTATTTGATGGTTTAATTAGTTTCTAATTCGATTGGTTGCTTGGTCTTCGTTTTGATTACTTTATTAGTTTATACTTCATTAATATCGTTTGCGTGATTAATGTAAGCCCCTTAAGGGCTAAATAATATATAAACGTGGTAATCATTAAGCAGCTTTATGCGGGTTCTGATTAATTGTGACAGGATTAGTCAGTCAAAAAGACTTAAAATGGAATCTAGAATAGGATAGACATAAGTAATCATTAAGGGTTTACTCGCCGATAAGATTAGAGCCAACGCTTTGGTGACTTTTATTAGTGCATTGATAACCTCTGTGTCTAGCTGAGCATTGCTTGGGTCGCCATGCCCCTTCCTCGCCTATTTAGGATAGACCGCGCCTAGTCGTGAGCACCATCACTACATGTCTTAGAAACTTATCAAAACTTAATCATATATGACTGAACTTGGTTAACACGTTCTTCTTATTTTTGATACCTTCAAGCTTCTAGCGTTTGTTTAGCTTAGTTTAATTAGTTTAGTATAAAACCAAACTCGTGCCAGTCTCTCAGGCTGAACCCCCCTTTACGTTAGTTTAGGAGAGTCGAATACCTCTAGAATTAGTATATTAGAAATCCCACTCTTAGTGATCGAAACCCTACTTACCAACTAGGCTACATTGATCGGGTACACTGCCCGTATTTTCGTTACGTTTCAAAATATAAGATTTTTGATTCAGAAGATACGCCGTATCGACAGAGATCGATGCGTCGTATCTGTTTAATAATTCGAAAACTGTTTTTAATTAAAATAATAGATACGCCGTATCTGCTGAAGCAGATGCGTCGTATAGCTTTATCGTTTAGAAAAAAATTTCTTACTAAAAACAGATACGCCGTATCTTGGGGAAAGATGCGTCGTATCGAATTAATTAAACGCGTTGTATTTTATAAAAATTAAACGCAATACGCCGTATCTGAAAAATCAGATGCGCCGTATCGTTCGATTTAGCTCAGTACAACGATAGCAGAACACAGAAAATACGAAAAAATAAAAACAAATAAAAACACAAACGAAAATAAACACAAATAAAAGCAAACAAATAACACACAAAAACAGAAAATATGCAAAATAATACAATGAATGCAAATTAACCTAATATACAACACAGTTAGCGGTTAGATTAAAAATTAAAAACCTAATTAAAATACTAATCAAATTAACAGATAATAACAATTCACTCCCCGGCAACGGCGCCAAAAACTTGAGTAGGCATTAATACTGCTAAACCGCAACGACACATCGCACGCATCAGTCTCCAAAGCTGCTAGAAAAGTACACTTGACGGCGTCAAGGATTGCTCTTGACGGCGTCACGGCTTGGCAAAAGAGGTGGATATGACAAAATACACATGACGCGCCAGAGAGTTTTACAATGGAAATTCTGACGGCGTCACCCTTTAAGGTGATCAAGGCCATCACGGTTTATGTTAATGAGAGACGGCGTCAAGCTTTATTCTGACGGCGTCAACCCTTGATAGGCCAGAGCGGATTTTGGAGGATTAAAGAGGGACGGCGTCAGGAAGACCATCCGGGAACCCTAGCCACGGCGAGGTGACGGCGTCACCTCCTACAACGTGACGCCGTCAGCCCCTAAACTCTATATATAGTTTTGCAATTTTTAGTCATTAGTGTGCAACTTTGTGAGGAGAAACCCTAAGACGAATTTTCTGCCATTTTTAAGGGTTTTATACCCTTGGATCTCCCATGTTTAATTGAAGATAAGTAATCACTTAATCATTCAATATGTCTATGTGTTGTTTGATTATATCTTGTTCTTGTCTTTTAATTAACATGCTAGGCTAGATTTATCTTGTGTTTGCTTAGATCTAATAAAATCTAACTATTGATTATTGGTTGTTGGTGTGTTATTAATTGTATTGGATGATTGTTTATCGATGTTAGGCTTAAGAAAACTGGCTAACTTCCTATACGGTAACTTGCTTGAACGTCTTAAGAAACATGAACCAATGCGTACTAAGGTTTTTATGGTTGTATTTAATGCATGAGCGAATTCTAGTGATCCCATGTTAGGAGCTTTATAGCCGGCTCGACATAGGAGTGAAGTAGGAGCTTGTAGAGTTGGGGAAGTACGTACGCCACCCCACGATTGGTATTAAGGAATACACCCGTCATCCACACAATTAATACACACTAATCAACCGGTAAAAGATAGTTAGGGAGTAAGGAAATCTAAGTAAACACATTTCTCCCCATATAAGTTTCACGACCTTTTCATTTTCAGTTATTTTATTTTATTTGCATTTGTAGTTATTTGGGTTAGTTGACTAGCAACTAATTCCGCCCACTCCTTCAAACCCGAGATTTTACATGCTTTCATAAAAATATAAAAATACAAAAAGAATCTTCCCTCACCCTTAGACCTATTAGAGTAGTTTTTTCAATCCTAACGACACTATTCCCCTAGAGAACGATCAATCCCCCAGTACTTGCCACTTCACTATACTACATCGGTCAGGTACACTGCCTGGTGGGGATTGCAAGCCTCTTGAGATCCCTCGAGAGGTAAAACCTGTTGTAAGGTCGCAAAACCACGCATCAAGTTTTTGGCGCCGCTGCCGGGGAATAGTTATTGTTTAGGTTGAATTTTTATTTTATTAGGTCTACTCACTAGATTCCTTTCTAGTGAGATTTTTATTTTATTTTTCTAGGTTTTCTTTAGTCTATCTTTTTTCTTCGTTTCTTTGTTCGTAACCATTACCATCCGACATCATGGAAGGTGGTAATATCCTCGATCCCAACAACCCACCACCACAACAACACCCACCTCCTAGAGCCCGTACCTTAGGAGACTACTCCCGTCCTAGCCACCATGGCTATCGAAACACCATTGAGCTCACTCAAGGAGCCAATGTCACTCCCTTGCGATCCGACACCATCCGGTTGGTGCAAAGCGGATGCGCATTCCATGGACTTCGTTCTGAAGATCCTAATCAACATCTCAAGGACTTTCTCAAAATTGTTGATTCCATAGACCTTGATGTTGCCACTCGAGAGATGACCCGACTGCGTCTCTTTCCATTCTCGCTACGGGACCAAGCTAGTCAATGGCTAGAGCGTTTACCCGCAGGATCCATCACCTCTTGGGATGATCTCACCACTCGTTTCCTCGCTCAGTTTTTCCCACCAGGAAGAACTACCAAGCTAAGGAATGATATCTTGATGTTCCAACAACGTCAAGGCGAAACCCTCTACGAGGCATGGACTCGATTCAAGGACTTACTCCAAAAAGTCCCTCACCATGGCATAGAACTTTGGCTCCAAGTCCAAATCTTCTATGACCATATCAATCTCTCCACGAGGAAAACCATTAACCAATCGGCTGGTGGTAAGCTACGTGATCTAAGTGCGGAACAATCATGGGCTCTCCTAGAAGATCTTGCTCTTTATGACAACGAAAGTTGGAGTGATCCCCGTGATTTGAATAAAACGGTCAAGGCAATATCTTTGCCTTCGAACAATTCAAGCACTTCCGACCGTAGGATCATAGAACTTGAAGACCAAGTCAAGTTTCTTATGAAATCCTACGAGGCTCCTAAACCTTCAAGCCAAGTGAACAAAATCACTTCTTCATGTGAATTATGTAGTGGTCCCCACGACACTCGTGATTGCGTGGAACTCCCCGAACAAGCTTTTGCGGATTACGCATCTTCGCGTACCGACGGAGCGGGAGACAAGTGGTACACTTTCAAACCCGAGCCAAACCCCTACGGTGATTCATACAACCCCTCATGGAAAAATCACCCAAACCTTAGGTGGAAACAAAACCAAAACGCACAACAAACCAATTCTTCCAACCCACCTAATCGTTTCCAATCAAGCGGTTCCAACTCGAACCGTACTTTCAACAACAATCCTTCCAGCAATGGTAGTACCAATAACTTTGAAGGATTGATGTCTCAATTTATGGCATCTCAAGAAGCTCGTTTGGCCAAGCTTGAATCTGAATTCAATCAACAACAAACGGAGATGACCAATAAAATTGACAACTTATTGAAAGCCCTCAATAACCAAGTGCTATCACCTCCACATAAGGACGCTAGGAACACAAATAGCGGACCCCAAGTAAAAGACCCCTCTTCATCCAAACACGTCTACTTCGTCAACATTGTCACTATTAAACCAATTGATAGGAATGAGGATAATAGTGAACCTGAGGATGAGGTTAAAAAAGTCGAGGTTGATAAAGAAGTTAGGAAAAGTGAGATTGAAGAAGTAGATGATGATGAGGACTACTTCAATAGGCTACCCACTAAGGAAGAACGCGCATATCATACAGACTTATTCGATGACCCCGAGACACCATACTTCCTAGGTAGACCAATTATAAAAATAGGCGACCTTTCTAATCTCAACATACCATGCAACATCGGACATTTGCATGTGTGGAAAGCTTACATCGACCTTAGATCGCCCATAAACATCATGAATAGAGCCCACTACAACTTGATAATGAAAAATCAACTTGGGTATAGGATGTTCCCTGATAAGGGTTAGATGAGCAACTTCACGGGAAGAGTTAAGGGATTACCGGTTTATGTAGGAAACTTCACCTATGTCACCGACTTTGTAATTGTAGAAGATATCCGCCCAATAGTCGATGCAGGCTTAACTCAAGTAGTTTTTGGAAAACCATTTGTTGAGGTCTCTAGAATGACTTATGAACCTTCCTTAGGGATAGTTAGATTTAAGGATGAGACCGATGAGGTGAACTACCAAATGCCATATAAGATAGAGCAATTCCAACACTTTTCAAATGTTGAGAAGGAGCTTAAGCAAGCGGTCTACTATAGGAATAATGAAGATAGAAGTAAGGGAGTAGACTATGTTATGGAAAGGATATCCGGTTTCTACAAGGATTGTCAGAAATTAGGATCGGAATATAAAACCGGACATGAGAATGACCTAGAAACCGTGACCAATGATGGAATCACGTAATGTACGTGACTTTGAGTCTAGCTACAAGACTCGTTAATAAAGAAAAGCGCTTCTTGGGAGGCAACCCAAGCTTTATTTGCTTTGTGTGTTTATTTATTTGTTTGTTTGATTTTATTTGTTTCCGTATGTGTGTTTAATTTTTATTATTATTGATTCATGTTCAAAAGTAAATTGTGAAAATGCTTTATCTTGTTTTTAACTTCGTCTTAACTACATATAAAGGTATTTTGCAAAAGATAAGTGTAAGGGAAATCCAAATCGGTTTATTAGAACAAATGAACATGAATCATAACAATATTAAATTAACATACATATTAGTATTTGTTTGAGTCAAATGCTTGTATCAAGTCATAATGATATTTTGTAGGAATTCCAGGAAGTAAGGTATAGGTTTTTCCAGAAATTTTCCGAAAACTTAACATGAGAATTCTGTCAGATCATTTCTGACGGCGTCAGGCCTTACAACCTGACGGTGTCAGGTTTTAATTTTCTGAAATTTTTGAAAGTTTTGTTTTCATAAAAAGTTTTTATTAAATCTCTAACTTATAAACTCCAGGAATCTGCAAAATTATCATTCCACAAGCATTATATCCTTATATAGATTTATCCTGCCGATGTTATGCAGGTTTTCATGTTTGTTTTCTCAGGTTTAACAGGTTATTTTGGACAAGGAGATGTATGTGGAATCAAGCTTTTGGCGATGCTTTAGTCTTGGAGCTTCTACATTCTCTTGGAAGAAGATCTAACCATGTTACCTCTTTATCCACCAAACGAATCAGGGGAGTATTTGATTTCATTCGTTTACCTTATTTACTTTTACATCTTGTTATTTGAACATTGGGGACAATGTTCATCTTAAGTGTAAGGGGGGTAAAGTACGATACTTTAGAGAATACAATTACGCTTGATTTTTGTTTGTTTAATGGTAGATGTGTAATAAAACTGAGAGAAATACCTGTTAGGGCAATTTTAGTGCCAAATTTAAATTTTTTTACAACATATAGGAGTGAAACTTTGATCTTAATGAGCGTCTCACGGATAGGAGTTATATGACTAGCACAAAACCGTACCACTAAAAAATTTTCCACCCCCAAATATGTGAGGTTCGCCCCTAGAATTGGTAGGAAAAGCATTTATGCTATGATGTGTGTACCGGTAGCACTTAGATTCTAGAACTTGCGTTAGGACCATTCCGAGGCCACAAGTGAGACTACATTCGTGTAGATAGATTTACTACATGATAAGAGGCATTAGGATTAACCCATTGTTTTACACCTGTGTTTTTGTTATAATTACATTGGCTACATTGGTCAAGTAATTCTCCCACACCCTTTGCGTTGTACCCATTTTCGGTACACGATACCCCTAGTACACCCCTCAGAGCCTATCTTTTCGTTTATAACTTTAAGCATTTTACTTAAAGGAAGAATTTGTTTACACCCCACTTAAATGTACACCCAAATCGCCTTAGCCTACCTTGTATGCACTCATTTTTAGTGCATTATTGTGACAACATTTGTTTAAACCCCAAGTTAATTATCTAATTGATTACATGGTTGCTAAGTCGAGTCATATCCTTGTACATATTGTTTTGGGACGATTGGGACTCATGGGTAAAGTACTAGTGTAATGGAGTAATGGGGAAGAACAACATTATTACCCCCATATGTGCTAAATATTTTAAAAAAGTACTCCTAGTGTTTCGATTATCTTAATTCGAGTCATTAGAATAGTTATTTGTAAAGTTATGTAAAAGTTCAAGTGTAAGGGGAATGCAACGCCCCTATGATGTATTATTTTGGATGGTAGGGCAAGAGTGTATGAAAAAAAAAAAAAAAAATCAAGAAAAATACAAAAAAATGAGAAAAAGAAAAGTAAAAAAAAAAACATACGGACTACCATCCCGTTTCATTTTATGTTTATCTTATGTTTTTGTTATTTTGTTTTTAGCTTAAGTCTAGTCTAGTCTTGGCTTAGCAACGCCATATTGTACATGTAATTAATCAAGATCTTTAACTCGCCACCAGTAAAATATCCCTTATCCAACAAAACCGTGTTTATCATATCCCTACACCTCACGTTATAACCCATGTAAAAGCCCTCTTTGATAGTTTATCTTAGGTGCTTACGCCTAGTGGAGAAGGTTTTCGATCCTTTCCCAAGCCTATGGTAATCTATTTGCTATGACAGGTAGTGAGAGATATTATCCATTTTCATTTGTGAGATATACTTTTATGACACCTGAGAGATGTGAGTATCTAAACACTACTTGTGAGGTGCTAGTTTGTAATCTCCGTGCTTATTATGATTAAAGTGGAACGACTATTTGTTGTAATTACTTTTATATTAGCATTAAATGACCCCTAACTTGTATTTTGATTAGAATAAAAGCGCATTTGCTTGAGGACAAGCAAATCTCAAGTGTAAGGGTATTTGATGAAGCGAAAAGTGTACCGCTTTTAGAGGGTCATTTAAGCCCTAAATCGTATTTATTTGATTAAATATTGCCCTAAATTGTCCCTTTTGTCATTTTAGGTACTTTGGAGAAGAAATCTGGAAAAGGAAGCATTTTGGACGTTTTTGGAGCATAAAAGTGAAGAAAACGACAAAGTCTCCAAAGCTGCTGGAAAAGTACACTTGACGGCGTCAATGATTGCTCTTGACGGCGTCACGACTTGGCAAAAGAGGTGGATATGACAAAATACACGTGACGCGCCCGAGAGTTTTACAATGGAAAGTCTGACGGCGTCACCCTTTAAGGTGATCAAGGCCATCACGGTTTATGTTAATGAGAGACGGCGTCAAGCTTTAATCTGACGGCGTCAACCCTTGATAGGCCAGAGCGGATTTTGGAGGATTAAAGAGGGACGGCGTCAGGAAGACCATCCGGGAACCCTAGCCACGGCGAGGTGACGGCGTCACCTCCTACAACGTGACGCCGTCCGCCCCTAAACTCTATATATAGTTTTGCAATTTTTAGTCATTAGTGTGCAACTTTGTGAGGAGAAACCCTAAGACGAATTTTCTGCCATTTTTAAGGGTTTTATACCCTTGGATCTCCCATGTTTAATTGAAGATAAGTAATCACTTAATCATTCAATATGTCTATGTGTTGTTTGATTATATCTTGTTCTTGTCTTTTAATTAACATGCTAGGCTAGATTTATCTTGTGTTTGCTTAGATCTAATGAAACCTAACTATTGATTATTGGTTGTTGGTGTGTTATTAATTGTATTGGATGATTGTTTATCGATGTTAGGCTTAAGAAAACTGGCTAACTTCCTATACGGTAACTTGCTTGAACGTCTTAAGAAACATGAACCAATGCGTACTAAGGTTTTTATGGTTGTATTTAATGCATGAGCGAATTCTAGTGATCCCATGTTAGGAGCTTCTTAGCCGGCTCGACATAGGAGTGAAGTAGGAGCTTGTAGAGTTGGGGAAGTACGTACGCCACCCCACAATTGGTATTAAGGAATACACCCGTCATCCACGCAATTAATACACACTAATCAACCGGTAAAAGATAGTTAGGGAGTAAGGAAATCTAAGTAAACACATTTCTCTCCATATAAGTTTCACAACCTTTTCATTTTCAGTTATTTTATTTTATTTGCATTTGTAGTTATTTGGGTTAGTTGACTAGCAACTAATTCCGCCCACTCCTTCAAACCCGAGATTTTACTTGCTTTTATAAAAAAATATAAAAATAAAAAAAAGAATCTTCCCTCACCCTTAGACCTATTAGAGTAGTTTTTCAATCCTAACGACACTATTCCCCTAGAGAAAGATCAATCCCCCGGTACTTGCCACTTCACTATACTACATCGGTCAGGTACACTGCCTGGTGGGGATTGCAAGCCTCTTGAGATCCCTCGAGAGGTAAAACCTGTTGTAAGGTCGCAAAACCACGCATCAATTTCCGAGTGCACATTTCTCAACTTGTACCGATAGGTTTAAATAGAGTAACTATGTTTGAGATTCGGTGCTATAGTTTAGATGTGCAACCGACCATTCCATTATTTCGGGTATTCTATAGGCTCTGCAAACAAGGTCATTGGTTTTCATTTGAGAATCGCACGAGTCGGAAGGCTAAGAAATATTTTACGGAGGTACTTAGTGGGTTGAAGAATTGGAAGAATCATTTTTTCCTGATAGATCGGAGAGCCGTTCCGAATGCCATGCCATGGAGGCATAGAGATTCGAAGATCACAGATGAGTTTCCGGAGACTCATTCTGATAGGGATGCTAAACGAGTCGCTGCGAAAGTGATTCCCCTTAGGCAACCTTCTGTCGCCCTTTTATGGATGACAAGTTTATCTAAAGTCTCTGAGTATCCCGGGTATGAGCTTGTTATAAAGGATGCCGAGGGAAAGGGTAATGCTATACTTTTGTCTTAACCGTATATAATCTGTTGCCTTGCATTTGATCTTTTACTTCCCCCCCCCTTTGTTTTTTGTAGTGCTCACGATGGCTGAATATTTGGAGCTTCCGATCGAGATTATGACCGAAGTTAGCAAGGGTGGGCCCCTGCCAGAAGGGAGTGAGAGGGTGGATAGGACAACAACCCCGTTGGTACCAGGGAGTTCTGTTCCTGAAAAGACTTCACTTCAAAAGGCCGTTGAAAGGCCGGACCCTAGTGTTTTGGCCGCTAGGCAGGAGAAAGAGAGAAAAAAGAGCATGGTGGAAAAGGCTGGGTCGAAGAGGAGTGCTGAGGGATCTTCTGCTGCGGAGAAGAGGAGGAAAAAACCAAGGAAGCAGTTTGGGAGCAATGTAGGAGAGGATGCTTCGACTGGGAATGTTTTAAAGGTGACTCCTCTTCAGGAAATTCTTGTGCAAGGTGTGATTCATGTTGAAGAAGGGGTGGATGGTGGAGAAGGTGCTATGAATCAAGAGGGGGAGAATGATGAGACCGGTCATAGTCAGCAGCCCCCAGACGAAAGGCAACCTACCGAGGAGAGCCAACCGCAGAATCAGAGGCCTCCGGCTCATGGTAAGAAATGCTTGTCTGTTGGATCTCTGGTTCCTTCTTTTTCTTTCCCTCTCTTTTTTTTTTGATACATCTTCTTTGTATAGATCTGTCCGTGCATCCTGAAAATTCCCCTCCGGGATCCGAAGGACCTAACTCGACTGCGAGAGGTATACAAGCCCTTCTTTATGGTTCCTTTGATTGTTCTTTAGTGGTTCTAAGTTGTGGTTGATTTTACTGCAGATGAGGGTTCTTCCGGAAGAGAGGTGTTTGTACCGGCGTGGTCTTTGACCAAAGATGTCCGGTTGAATTCTTATAGAGCGTGCCAAGAGATGTTATCGCATCTTGCGACTCCTGCTGAGCAGGCCGCGCTGGAGGAGATGACCACCAGCCGGCTAATTCGTGCTTCGTATGTGCAGTCCGCTAATGGGATTGTGACACAGGCGGAAGTGCTGCGCCGGTTTACCCGGATGATCACGCAGAATAGGGAGTTGGAGCATGGTCAACAGGTTGCCGAACAAGGGTGGGTTGCTATGATTGGGAAGTATGATCGTGTGGTGGGAGAGCTCGAAGCTTTAAAGAAGCAAATGGCGGCCGAGAGGGAAGCCACCGTGGTGCGGGAGGAAGGGTTTTCCGATCAGCTGGCCGATATGCAGAAGGATAGGGATGACTGGAGGATAACCGCTGGAAATCAAGCTGATAGGATTAGGGAGCTGAAGAGGGAGTTGAAGGAGTCAAACCAGGCTGTTAAGCAGTTGGAGGAGCAAAAGGCAGAGTTGGCGGAAGAAGTCAGTTTATCAGAGTCCATTCGCCATAATACTGTGAAAGAGTTGATTCTTGCGGCTTGTCGAAGGCTATTTGAGAGTCATGAGTATAAGAAGAGTATGGGAAAGGTTTATGGTTTGTCTTACTCCGCTGGGTTTCTGGACGGTCTTCGGTATGAGCGAACGGAAGAGGATGTCAAAAAGTTTTTGCCCAGATTTCAGAAACTGAATATGGAAGCTCCGAATATCTGGAAGGCAGAGTACAACAAATTGTTTGAGGCTCAATATCCATACATTAAGAAGCTTGCGGACTCTGCTCGCCTTCCATTAGGTGATCTCATGAACCTTTTTCCCGATCTCCCTCCTCCCAAGCCGAGTGCCGTTGGAGGTTCTACGACTCAGCAAACCGGAACCTCTTCCGGGGTGAAGGAGGTCGCCGATAGGGATCCTTGATTTCCATTTATGTTCCTTATCTTGGATGAATGTAATATGAACAATATTTTTAGCTCAAGCACTTGTATATTGTTATTTGTGGCTGATGTCAATTTTTTGCATCCTCGGGTGGATGAATATAGTTATGCTTTTGTTGCCTTTTTTTGCGAAAATGTAACTTTATTTGCTTGAGCCTTCGTTGTGGATTGACCGGATGATTTCACGATCCGCTCACGAGGGAGGGAGTGTTTTCCACAATCCGTTGAGTATATTGGACGGAGTGATTTCACGATCCGCTCACGAGGGAGGGAGTGTTTTCCACAATCCGTTGAGTATATTGGACGGAGTGATTTCACGATCCGCTCACGAGGGAGGGAGTGTTTTCCACAATCCGCTGAGTATATTGGACGGAGTGATTTCACGATCCGCTCACGAGGGAGGGAGTGTTTTCCACAATCCGTTGAGTATATTGGACGGAGTGATTTCACGATCCGCTCACGAGGGAGGGAGTGTTTTCCACAATCCGTTGAGTATATTGGACGGAGTGATTTCACGATCCGCTCACGAGGGAGGGAGTGTTTTCCACAATCCGTTGAGTATATTGGACGGAGTGATTTCACGATCCGCTCACGAGGGAGGGAGTGTTTTCCACAATCCGTTGAGTATATTGGATGGAGTGATTTCACGATCCGCTCACGAGGGAGGGAGTGTTTTCCACAATCCGTTGAGTATATTGGACGGAGTGATTTCACGATCCGCTCACGAGGGAGGGAGTGTTTTCCACAATCCGTTGAGTATATTGGACGGAGTGATTTCACGATCCGCTCACGAGGGAGGGAGTGTTTTCCACAATCCGTTGAGTATATTGGACGGAGTGATTTCACGATCCGCTCACGAGGGAGGGAGTGTTTTCCACAATCCGTTGAGTATATTGGACGGAGTGATTTCACGATCCGCTCACGAGGGAGGGAGTGTTTTCCACAATCCGTTGAGTATATTGCCATATCATTAGAGTATAACACAATTGTATGTCGAAAAATTGTTCCTCTTATTTATTGGAACACTGTAGATATAAATGTTAGCAAGCATCGGCGTACCGATTTTACAAGAAACAATTTCGTAGATTCATTGCATTCCACGTCCGAGGTACCTCTCGGTCTTCCATTGTGTGGAGCTTGTATGAGCCATTGTCGTAGGCCTCGACGACCCGGTATGGGCCTTCCCAATTAGGTCCTAACTTTCCTTGGTTTTCGACTCGGCTGGCCTCATTTCTCCGGTACACGAAATCTCCCACTTTGAAAGATACCGGGCGGACCCTTTGGTTGTAATACTGTTCGACCTTGGTTTTATATTTGGCCTCCCGAATAGCTGCCATCTCTCCTCTTTCTTGTAATAAGTCAAGGTTTAGACGTTGTTGTTCTTCGTTGTCTTCCGGGTTGTAAAGCATGGTGCGGTGTGTGGGCATTCCAATTTCGGCCGGAATAACCGCTTCGCTGCCGTACGTCAGGCTGAAGGGGGTTTCCCCGTTACTTGTTTTGAGTGAAGTCCGGAAGGCCCATAGGACGTTCGGTAACTCATCCACCCATCCGGCTCTTTCTCTCCCCAGGCGGGTTTTGATACCGTGCATGAGGCTTTTGTTGGCCCTCTCGACTAATCCGTTGGCCTGAGCATGGGCCACCGCTGTGTTAATCTGCTTGATTTTTAACTTCTCACACCAGCTTTTGAACGGGTCTTTGACGAAATTTGTTCCGTTGTCCGTGACTATGATGCCCGGGAGTCCTAACCTACAAACGATGTTTTCCCACACAAATTTCTTTACGTCTTTGCCGGTGGTTTTGGCGAGAGGCTTCGCCTCTATCCACTTTGTGAAGTAATCGACAGCCACGATGACAAACTTTACTTTCCCTGGAGCCTCCGGTAGGGGGCCTAGTACGTCCATTCCCCATTGGTAAAAAGGCCACGGTGCCATGATAGATGTCATAATAGTTTTAGGTAGCTTCGGGACCGGAGCGTGGATCTGACAGGAATCGCATTTGTTGATTTCCTCCCTGGCGTCTCTGTGCATGGTTGGCCAGTAATAGCCTTGCCTCATTAGTTTGGCTACGACCGACCTTGGACCGGGGTGCATCCCACATGCCCCTTCGTGTACCTCTCGTATGACATAGTTTGCTTGGAGAGGACCCACGCATCTTAGCATTGGACTGAGGTATGATTTTTTGAACAATACACCTCCTTCCATTGTATACTGAGGGATTTTCATTCGTAGTGCCCTTGCTTCGTTGGGGTCATCAGGCCATACCCCTTCCTTCAGACACTGGACGATTGGTGTCATCCAGTTATCCTCTTCTTCTTCTACAATTGCTCCGACCTGCTTTTCTTCAGTTGATGGCTTTTCCAACACTTCGACCATAATTTCCTTGGTTAGATGATTAAAAGCTACCGAGGCTAGCTTGCTCAAAACGTCCGCCTTCTGATTTTGTGTTCTCGGTATGTTACAGATTTTGAACTTTTTGAAACCACCGATGTATTCTTTTGCCTTTGCCAGGTATCGGATCATACTTTCCTTGGTCGCTACGAAGTCCCTATTAACCTGACTTGCTACCAACTTTGAGTCCACTCGGACCTCTAGGTATTCCACCATCATCTTTTTGGCGAGCCGCAAACCGGCGAGGAGCGCCTCATATTCTGCTTCGTTGTTGGTACTTTTGAAGTTCAGACGGAGTGTGTAAGTGTGTTCGGTCTAACAGGGTCCGATCAACACAAGACCCGCTCCGGAACCCTTACTGCTTGACGCACCGTCTATGTAGAGTATCCAGTTCTCCGGATTGGAGATGTGATGCGTGGTTTTGCGACCTTACAACAGGTTTTACCTCTCGAGGGATCTCAAGAGGCTTGCAATCCCCACCAGGCAGTGTACCTGACCGATGTAGTATAGTGAAGTGGCAAGTACCGGGGGATTGATCATTCTCTAGGGGAATAGTGTCGTTAGGATTGAAAAACTACTCTAATAGGTCTAAGGGTGAGGGAAGATTCTTTTTGTATTTTTATATTTTTATGAAAGCAAGTAAAATCTCGGGTTTGAAGGAGTGGGCGGAATTAGTTGCTAGTCAACTAACCCAAATAACTACAAATGCAAATAAAATAAAATAACTGAAAATGAAAAGGTCGTGGAACTTATATGGGGAGAAATGTGTTTACTTAGATTTCCTTACTCCCTAACTATCTTTTACCGGTTGATTAGTGTGTATTAATTGCGTGGATGACGGGTGTATTCCTTAATACCAATCGTGGGGTGGCGTACGTACTTCCCCAACTCTATAAGCTCCTACTTCACTCCTATGTCGAGCCGGCTAAGAAGCTCTTAACATGGGATCACTAGAATTCGCTCATGCATTAAATACAACCAAATAAACCTAGTACGCATTGGTTCATGTTTCTTAAGACGTTCAAGCAAGTTACCGTATAGGAGGTTAGCAAGTTTTCTTAAGCCTAACATCGATAAACAATCATACAATACAATTAATAACACACCAACAACCAATAATCAATAGTTAGGTTTCATTAGATCTAAGCAAACACAAGATAAATCTAGCTTAGCATGTTAATTAAAAGACAAGAACAAGATATAATCAAACAACACATAGACATATTGATTGATTAAATGATTACTTATCTTCAATTAAACATGGGAGATCCAAGGGTATAAAACCCTTAAAAATGGCAGAAAATTCGTCTAGGGTTTCTCCTCACAAAGTTGCACACTAATGACTAAAAATTGCAAAACTATATATAGAGTTTAGGGGATGACGGCGTCACGTTGTAGGAGGTGACGCCGTCACCTCGCCGTGGCTAGGGTTCCCGGATGGTCTTCCTGACGCCGTCCCTCTTTAATCCTCCAAAATCCGCTCTGACTTATCAAGGGTTGACGCCGTCAGAAATGTGCTTGACGCCGTCTCTCTTTAACTTAAACCGTGATGGCTTTGATCACCTTAAAGGGTGACGCCGTCAGACTTTCCATTGTAAAACTCTCTGGCGCGTCACGTGTATTTTTCATATCCACCTCTTTTGCCAAGCCATGACGCCGTCAAGAGCAATACTTGACGCCGTCAAGTGTACTTGATGTGTTTTTTTAGGTCTATAATAAACTACCAAGTTTTAAATTTATATTTTGCCGAACTAACCTATAGACTCTAAACACTAACGAGCAGTGTACCCGGTCAATGTAGATAGTTTTTAGGTAAGCAAGGGTCGTTCACTAGGAGCGAAGCTAAAGTGATCTAATGGTATTCTAATTACTAATCTAACTAAACTAAACTAGAAAGCAATTAAAGATAAGGGGGGTTTAGCCTGAGAGGCTATCACGAGTTTGTGTGTATAATTAAACTAAATTCAGGAAAGTAAATAACTAAACTAAAGATAGATCGATATATAGAAGAACGGGTTAGCCAAGCCTAATCCATCTAATAGTTATACATGCTTATGTCTACTTGTTTTAATTCATTCAATTGTTTTGCCATCAATCCGATTATTAATCCTGTCACAATTGAATAACCTACCATCGTGGTGGGAAAAAGGACATGATCATAGTGACCTATCTAGCATCAATACTAACTTATCGCTTTAAACCGTCTAACCTAGTTTGGCATTACGCGCTACTAGTCCTAATAGTGGCATAAGGCACGGTTCCGGTGTGTTCCCTCTAAGCCGTCTAATAGAATTCGGATTACTACACTTTATGATCAATTAAAGTAACCACAATTACAGATAGTTAAGTTACCACATTAAACCAATAAGTTCATAATCTAGTTACATAGACTTTTACTAGTTATAAGCAATAAACGAGTTTTTATCGATAAGCACCCAATCCAATAACAAAGTAAACACATCAACACAAGCATAAAAACTAATAAAACTTCATAAACGTGGCTAACACCTAAGGGTGTTAGCCCATAATCTCAGTAACAATACATAAAGTTGTAATCAAAGCAAACGAATAAGAATTCATAATGAAAACGATACGCTAACCAAACGATTAAACTTAATATAAGGTTCTTGAGATGATCTTCTACGATGATTGGATCTTCAAGGAGGTCTTCTGCTGTTTTGAGGGGTTTTTGGTCTTCTGGGAACGACCCCAAGGGTCCCCAATGATACCCTAATTCGTTAATGAGCTCGGTATTTATAGATTCTGAAATCTGGGTCGATACGGCGCATCTAGAGAGTTAGATGCGCCGCATCTATAAGTAAACGTAGCCTCCAAGTCTGAAACTGACCCAATACGGCGCATCTAAAGACCAGATGCGCCTCATCTCCCAATACGGCGCATCTAATGACCAGATGCGCCGCATCTCCTTCAGATTCAGATAGATTTTCTTTTTCTCTTCGCGTGGCCGCTTGAATCAACTAAATCGGAGTCCGGATGAAGATTTTATGGCCAAAATACGAAAGCATCTTCAAGTGTCGACTTGTAATCTTGACTTCTTCATTAAGCTTCTAATCTCCACTTGATTTCTTTGGTAAGGATTGTGTATGGCCAATACGGCGCATCGGATTGGTCCGATGCGGCGTATCTGGAGTAGAACAAGTTGGTTCTTCTTCGTTGACCAAAGTTTCATATGCGACGCATGATAAAATCAGATGCGGCGCATGCTTCAAAGTCAGGCAATGGTCTTTAATCTCTTCAATTCAGCAGACTTTTCCAACTTGATTCATTTTGCTCCAATTTCCGTCCGAAATCATTAACTTTCACCAAATGCTTGTTTATACTGAGAATTACAAAAGTAAACGATTAAGTGTCAATTCTCATATAAAGTGATATAAAACAAGTCATTAATATGGGATAAATGATGCTAATAATATGTCGTTATTTGATGTCATCAAATATCCCCCCACTTGAACTTTACTTGTCCTCAAGTAAACCTTAGATTAAACTTATGAAAATGTATCCTAAAAGATATTAGGATTTATTTTTATATTTAAGCATGTATTCGTTTCATCATAATCACACAACCAAACACTTAACGAATTAGAAATAAAATAAAATGTTTTTGATAAAAGCAAATCTAATCGTTTAACTGTCCAGTCGTGACGAATATTCTATCATAAGCTTGGCAAGTATACACATCTCCCCCACTAAAGCCAAGGAATAACAAGTCTAAAGCGGTAAAAAGGGTTTTTAGGCTTAAGGGTTAATCATTCTCCTTAATCTCTATCGATCTCAAATTCCAGAAAAGGCGACAAAATCACAAATACATGACGAATCCACGAACACGATACTTGCAATTGCTCAAATCCTTAACTCGAATAGGCTAAAGATAGGTCCAAACTTCACCAATAATAATATATCAAAAAGGGCGACAAAATCATAAATACATAGCCGAATCCACGACTACGATACTTAAGATTGCTCAAATCCCTAATCTCAATAAATCAAAGGTTTGGTTGGATAAAGAATAATATAGGGTATGGATAATATTTGGGATATAAATTGGTGTAAAATAAAAATAAACAAAACAAATAAATTAAAATCCTAAGTGTGGTTAATCACTATCCCAACCATCCCATGAATAAGACTCATATCATTGAATAACTCACGCTTTAACACTTGAAACACACGCTTTAGGTAGACACGAATTATACTCAACAAGATCTTAATCAAAGAATAAACCTTAGTTGACGTTCCCATAACTGCCAACTCCCATTCAATCCATAGATATAATATACAACAATTAGTGGTGATATCGACCACTTACATAACTTTACATCGTTGGTTAAAACAAACATCCAACTTTCTTCTTTTTTTCTTTTTCTTTTCTTATTTTTTCGATTTTTTTTTTTTTTTTTTTTTTTTTTTTTTTTTTTTTTTTGATTGACATAAACAAAGATGTGTAAAATTTCACCACATCACCAAAACGATAATTCTGGATAATTTTTCCATACTTTTCATGACTTCAGAAATAACGGTAATAGTGAAAGTAGTAAACACACGAAAAATAAACTCAAAGATATACAATATTTACTTTCACTCCAATTGCATTGTGCAATTTCCTGACTCAACCAAAGATAATGAATTACGCACGCGAACACAGGCAATGTAAGGAAACACACTTTGCCTAAAGCAATTAACCAAACCACGAATTCTAATCTACAGGGTAGGCTAAGGTGTAAGGGTGTAACGAAACATTTTAACAAAGGTGTAAGAAACGAAAAGAATGGCTCTGAGTGTTTTTCTAGGGGTATCTTACTCTAAAAATGAGAATAACAAAAGGGTTTATACGGGGGTTAACTAACCAGTGTAGTTAGTTAATAACACATAACATATAATAGGCTATTTGGGTGTAATCCTAGAAATTTACCAAGTTAGACAAGTCATTCCAATTATATAAAATAATACTTATTATGGTGGTCTCGAATAGTATACAAGCCAAGTTCTAAAGTTTACAAGTCACCGGCACACTCATAGATTTGTGAATTTTGATAAGTTCACAATTTTTAAAAATAAGGTTATGTGTGCAGCTATGCAACTTAGATTAAACAAAAGCATGCTAGAAAAATTTTAAATTTAAGCATATTAAGTACATATTAAGCATATTTTTGAAAAATAATGACAAGTAAACATTCTAATTCTCCATCCCCCCACTTAAGATAAACAACGTCCTCGTTGTTTAATTTGAAATTAAAAACAGGAAATTAAAAGAATTAGAACGGAAAACTCCCCTGAGATTTGCTCGGTATAATCCTCCATGTAAGAATGCGAGCATATAAAATGTGGGAGTTCATCAACCTCTTCAATTGTCCAGACCTGTAAAAATATAGAGACCACAGAAAAAGAATCTCGAGAGCATCTCGTTAATCATTGGTTAGGAAAATAAAAATAAAAATACGAAAAAATTACAGGCCAGAGTGTCGATGCGCCGCATCCATGGAATATTGGATACGCCGCATCAACAACCTGTAGGAAATATTAAACTGCATGCAATGGGATAATACGCCGTATCGATAGAAATTGATGCGTCGCTTCTTATTTTATTAATTCGAAGACTGTTTTTAATAAATAATTAGATACGCCGTATCTGTACAACAGATGCGTCGTATGTCGGTTATGGTTTAAAAATTTTTTCTGATTAAAAACAGAATACGGCGTATCTAGGGGATAGATGCGCCGTACTTGAATTATTAAATGCGCTGCATATAAAATTAAAACGCAATACGCCGCATCTAGAATACAGATGCGCCGTATCGTTTGTATCAGCAGAATACAGCAACAACAGTCATGCAGAAAAAACAAATAAAAAACAAACACAAGAAAATAAAATAAACTAAAAAGAAAAAAAAAAGATAAGCATGGGTTGCCTCCCACGAAGCGCTTGTTTTTGTTTGAGTCACGAGCCTGACTCCACCCTTATTTACTGTGTAATAGGGTGTCGTTCCCCCCACTTGGGATCAAGTGCGGGTGATAGTAGCAATAAACACGAAAAGAGTGTAAATTTGCTAGTAAAGATGGAAGAAATAAATAAAAATCATACCTTGGCAATATATGTACATCTTTCCTATCCTTACCCGGTTTGCTTAATAAATTGGATGACTTGACCATTTCATCTGAAAGAGTAGTATGTTGAGGAAAAATGAGTCTCCTTTCTTCTTGGTTATTCTCTTCGGTAGTAAGGCGTCCCTTGACTTCCGCAGAAGATGAGAAAGGGTCTTTAGCAAGTAAAAGTTCGAGTTCCTCTATAACCTTCATAGGGTCAAAATCATCATCTTCATCAATCATAGCAATGTTTAAGAGCTCATCACCAAACTCTTCTTCGAGCTCCACCAAATACGGGTTAATCACAGGTGCTTCAATAGGTAGTGTAATATACTCCACCTCATTATCCTTTTGTTTTGCAACCTGTTTAGGAAAACTAGCAAGATTATTAGTAACGGGATCAATAGTATTAAATAAATTTGTACCACTTTTTGTTGTAAGTGACTCCAATTCATCTTGTGAGTCTCCATCTTCAACTAATGGTCTTGCAATTTCATAACCGTCCCGAATTTCATCCTTAAATAAGTCATTCCAGATTTCTTCAAAAACTTGCGTTGGATCAAAATCTGGTTGAGGAATGTCATCATAAACTATGGCGTCAAATGGTTCAAACTCAAAATCAGAATACTTTTCATCTTCATCCGTTGGATTGTCTAATGGCGGTAACACGATTGCAGAATATTCTTCAATGTAAGGTTCCGTATACACCTCATCTTGTTCAATCTCCGGAGAAAAAGTACTATCAATAACAATCGCCGGAATTGGTTTTACGGTGTATGACTCCTCCTCATCATCATTTGACATACACCAAGTGTGTTGAAACGGCAACCCATTTCTTTCTTTCTTTGACTTAACCTTTTCCTGCAACAAGTATTCTTCCATAGTAATTTCATTCGTCTCGATGACTTGTGCACAATATCTTGCTTTTTCCCAACTATACATCTGATTATTGCTCAAGGCTTTTTCCTCTTCAAACCTAATATATTCTTCCATTGTTATGTCCGGATTGTCCATCATCATTATTACCTGAAAGATAAACAACCAAGAACAGCAGTAGACGAAACAAAAATAAAAACTAAACTAATAAAAATTAAATAAACACAGAAAATAAAATAAAAAAACAAAAAACAAAAAAAAATATTTTTGGGTCACAGAAGGTCGATACGCCGTATCTAACAGACAATAGATACGCCGTATGCGATACAAGTTAATACGCCGTATCCAACAGACAATGGATACGCCGTATTAGCTTCCTGTAATAAAATTTTTATTTATTTTTTATTAAATTTAAACACTAAATCACACAAACTAAAAAAAAATTTTGCCCACAGAACGTCAATACGCCGTATTCACAGACAAGAATACGCCGTATTGAAAACAGACAGATGCGCCGTATTCACAGACAAAAATACGCCGTATCTGTCGTTCTGAGACAGAAACACAGAAACAAAAAAAATCACACAGAAACAAATAAAACTAACTAAAATACCAATAAATCAAATTACAACAATCACTCCCCGGCAACGGCGCCAAAAACTTGATGTGTTTTTTTAGGTCTATAATAAACTACCAAGTTTTAAATTTATATTTTGCCGAACTAACCTATAGACTCTAAACACTAACGAGCAGTGTACCCGGTCAATGTAGATAGTTTTTAGGTAAGCAAGGGTCGTTCACTAGGAGCGAAGCTAAAGTGATCTAATGGTATTCTAATTACTAATCTAACTAAACTAAACTAGAAAGCAATTAAAGATAAGGGGGGTTTAGCCTGAGAGGCTATCACGAGTTTGTGTGTATAATTAAACTAAATTCAGGAAAGTAAATAACTAAACTAAAGATAGATCGATATATAGAAGAACGGGTTAGCCAAGCCTAATCCATCTAATAGTTATACATGCTTATGTCTACTTGTTTTAATTCATTCAATTGTTTTGCCATCAATCCGATTATTAATCCTGTCACAATTGAATAACCTACCATCGTGGTGGGAAAAAGGACATGATCATAGTGACCTATCTAGCATCAATACTAACTTATCGCTTTAAACCGTCTAACCTAGTTTGGCATTACGCGCTACTAGTCCTAATAGTGGCATAAGGCACGGTTCCGGTGTGTTCCCTCTAAGCCGTCTAATAGAATTCGGATTACTACACTTTATGATCAATTAAAGTAACCACAATTACAGATAGTTAAGTTACCACATTAAACCAATAAGTTCATAATCTAGTTACATAGACTTTTACTAGTTATAAGCAATAAACGAGTTTTTATCGATAAGCACCCAATCCAATAACAAAGTAAACACATCAACACAAGCATAAAAACTAATAAAACTTCATAAACGTGGCTAACACCTAAGGGTGTTAGCCCATAATCTCAGTAAACAATACATAAATTTGTAATCAAAGCAAACGAATAAGAATTCATAATGAAAACGATACGCTAACCAAACGATTAAACTTAATATAAGGTTCTTGAGATGATCTTCTACGATGATTGGATCTTCAAGGAGGTCTTCTGCTGTTTTGAGGGGTTTTTGGTCTTCTGGGAACGACCCCAAGGGTCCCCAATGATACCCTAATTCGTTAATGAGCTCGGTATTTATAGATTCTGAAATCTGGGTCGATACGGCGCATCTAGAGAGTTAGATGCGCCGCATCTATAAGTAAACGTAGCCTCCAAGTCTGAAACTGACCCAATACGGCGCATCTAAAGACCAGATGCGCCTCATCTCCCAATACGGCGCATCTAAGGACCAGATGCGCCGCATCTCCTTCAGATTCAGATAGATTTTCTTTTTCTCTTCGCGTGGCCGCTTGAATCAACTAAATCGGAGTCCGGATGAAGATTTTATGGCCAAAATACGAAAGCATCTTCAAGTGTCGACTTGTAATCTTGACTTCTTCATTAAGCTTCTAATCTCCACTTGATTTCTTTGGTAAGGATTGTGTATGGCCAATACGGCGCATCGGATTGGTCCGATGCGGCGTATCTGGAGTAGAACAAGTTGGTTCTTCTTCGTTGACCAAAGTTTCATATGCGACGCATGATAAAATCAGATGCGGCGCATGCTTCAAAGTCAGGCAATGGTCTTTAATCTCTTCAATTCAGCAGACTTTTCCAACTTGATTCATTTTGCTCCAATTTCCGTCCGAAATCATTAACTTTCACCAAATGCTTGTTTATACTGAGAATTACAAAAGTAAACGATTAAGTGTCAATTCTCATATAAAGTGATATAAAACAAGTCATTAATATGGGATAAATGATGCTAATAATATGTCGTTATTTGATGTCATCAGTACTTTTCTAGCAGCTTTGGAGACTTTGTCGTTTTTTTCACTTTTATGCTCCAAAAACGTCCAAAATGCTTCCGTTTCCAGATTTCTTCTCCAAAGTACCTAAAATGACAAAAGGAACGATTTAGGGCAATATTTGATCAAATAAATACGATTTAGGGCTTAAATGACCCCCTAAAAGCGGTACACTTTTCGCTTCATCAAATACCCTTACACTTGAGATTTGCTTGTCCTCAAGCAAATGTGCTTTTATTCTAATCAAAATACAAGTTAGGGGTCATTTAATGCTAATATAAAAGTAATTACAACAAATAGTCGTTCCACTTTAATCATAATAAGCACGGAGATTACAAACTAGCACCTCACAAGTAGTGTTTAGATACTCTCATCTCTCAGGTGTCATAAAAGTATATCTCATAAATGAAAACGGATAATATCTCTCACTACCTGTCACAGCAAATAGATTACCATAGGCTTGGGAAAGGATCGAAAACCTTCTCCACTAGGCGTAAGCACCTAAGATAAACTATCAAAGAGGGCTTTTACATCGGTTATAACGTGAGGTGTAGGGATATGATAAACACGGTTTTGTTGGATAAAGGATATTTTACTGGTGGCGAGTTAAAGATCTTGATTAATTACATGTACAATATGGCGTTGCTAAGCCAAGACTAGACTCGACTTAAGCTAAAAACAAAATAACAAAAACATAAAATAAACATAAAATGAAACGGGATGGTAGTCCGTATGTTTTTTCTACTTTTCTTTTCTCTTTTTTTTTGTATTTTTCTTGATTTTTTCGATTTTTTTTTTGACATACACTCTTGCCCTACCATCCAAAATAATACATCATAGGGGCGTTGCATTCCCCTTACACTTGAACTTTTACATAACTTTACAAATAACTATTCTAATGACTCGAATTAAGATAATCAAAACACTTGGAGTACTTTTAAAATATTTAGCACATATGGGGGTAATAAAGTTGTTCTTCCCCATTACTCCATTATACTAGTACTTTACCAATGAGTCCCAATCGTCCCAAAACAATATGTACAAGGATATGACTCGACTTAGCAACCATGTCATCAATTAGATAATTAACTTGGGGTTTAAACAAATGTTGTCACAATAATGCACTAAAAATGAGTGCATACAAGGTAGGCTAAGGCGATTTGGGTGTACATTTAAGTGGGGTGTAAACAAATTATTACTTTAAGTAAAATGCTTAAAGTTAGAAACGAAAAGATAGGCTCTGAGGGGTGTACTAGGGGTATCGTGTACTAAAAATGAGTACAACGCAAAGGGTATGGGAGAATTACTTGACCAATGTAGCCAAAGTAATTATAACAAAAACACAGGTGTAAAACAATGGGTTAATCCTAATGCCTCTTATCATGTAGTAAATCTAACTACACGAATGTAGTCTCACTTGTGGCCTCGAAATGGTCCTAACGCAAGTTCTAGAATCTAAGTGCTACCGGTACACACATCATAGCATAAATGCTTTTCCTACCAATTCTAGGGGCGAACCTCACATATTTGGGGGTGGAAAATTTTTTAGTGGTACGGTTTTGTGCTAGTCATATAACTCCTATCCGTGAGACGCTCATTAAGATCAAAGTTTCACTCCTATATGTTGTAAAAAATTTTAAATTTGGCACTAAAATTGCCTTAACAGGTATTTCTCTCAGTTTTATTACACATCTACCATTAAACAAACAAAAATCAAGTGCAATTGTATTCTCTAAAGTATCGTATTTTATCCCCCCCCCCCTTACACTTAAGATGAACATTGTCCCCAATGTTCAAATAACAAGATGTAAAAGTAAATAAGGTAAAAGAATGAAATCAAATACTCCCCTGATTCGTTCGGTGGATAAAGAGGTAACATGGTTAGATCTTCTTCCAAGAGAATGTAGAAGCTCCAAGACTAAAGTATCGCCAAAAGCCTGATTCCACATACATCTCCTTGTCCAAAATAACCTGTTAAACCTGAAAAAACAAACACGAAAACCTGCATAACATCGGCGGGATAAATCTATATAAGGATATAATGCTTGTGGAATGATTATTTTGCAGATTCCTGGAGTTTATAAGTTAGAGATTTAATAAGAACTTTTTATGAAAACAAAACTTTCAAAAAATTTTCAGAAAATTAAAACCTGACGCCGTCAGAAATGATCTGACAGAATTCTCATGTTAAGTTTTCGGAAAATTTCTGAAAAAACCTATACCTTACTTCCTGGAATTCCTGCAAAATATCATTATGACTCGATACAAGCATTTGACTCAAACAAATACTAATATGTATGTTAATTTATTATTGTTATGATTCATGTTCATTTGTTCTAATAAACCGATTTGGATTTCCCTTACACTTATCTTTTGCAAAATACCTTTATATGTAGTTAAGACGAAGTTAAAAACAAAATAAAGCATTTTCACAATTTTAGTTTTGAACATGAATCAATAATAATAAAAATTAAACACACATACGGAAACAAATAAAATCACACAAACAAATAAATAAACACACAAAGCAAATAAAGCTTGGGTTGCCTCCCAAGAAGCGCTTTTCTTTATTAACGAGTCTTGTAGCTAGACTCAAAGTCCTTCTACCCTATGTAAGTGAGTTCGTCATCGAGGACGTCTTTAGGGTTAAGCTTGGATTGAAGTTTCCTATTGGTCCGCTTAGTACGATATATCTTTTCAAACCTCTCTCCATCCGGGTCATACAATGTCATCTTAATATGCCATGACCCATCTCCATCTTTGGGTGGTTTGTCCCAATCCCACTTATGATCATCGTCCTCACAAGTCCACTTATTCATCCCTAGGTTAATTGGCAAAACTCCTATGAAATCAATCATCTTCCTAAAAACTAGAGGGTCTTCAAATGGATCCAATTCGGTGTCCCTAGCCAAGAGTTGTTCTACCGCATGTGTTCGGTTCACAAAGTCCTCTTCTAGGTAAAATGGGCGTTGGGGTCCTATGAAGTCTCTATCGATCCAAGGTCCATATCTAGATGGTCTCCTATTTAATTCTAACCAATGGGGTGTTGGTTCATCACTAGTATCATAAGCATGTTTCTTCACATCATAGATTGACCAAGTATCACCTTTACCTACCGCTATCTTAGATTCCTTACAATCAATCATAGCACTAGCGGTCGCCAAAAATCCTCTACCTATCAACAAGGGGCATGTAGGGTTGCTAACCATATCAAGGACATGGAAATCGGCTAAAATGGTTAGTTTTCCTATGTGTACTAGCACGTCCTTGACTACTCCAACCGGGTAAGCAACACTCCCATCCGCTAAGCCTATTATCACCTCGGTTTCTTCAAGTTTTCCTAGTTTTAGAGAGGTGTAGAGAGGTAACGGAAGTAGGTTAAGGCTTGATCTAAGATCGGCTAATGTGTCATAAGCCTCCGAATTACCGATCTTGCAAGGTAGAACAAATAAGCCCGGATCATCTAACTTCTTAGGTAGCTTGTTTTGAACAAAGGCGGTCCTTTTTTCGCCTAACTTGAGCTTCTTCTCATCCAACACATCAATAACCGGACTTTCAAGGTGGAGCTCCTTGAATTCACTGTCAAGGTTTTGAGTGGGAGGTGTCTCAACTATGTTGTTGACCAATTTGGATATCATAACTTCTTGGTCATTTTGAACGACTTGGGTTTGTTTGAAACACGAGCTCATGGAATTGACCGAATAATATTGTGGACAAGAACTAGGAGACGAAATCGACGAGATGGCGTTGACGTTTAGTTTCGGGTTCTTGACTGTGTTGCTAGGGAGTGCTCCCATTTCTCGGTCATTGAGGGCTTTCAACAAAGTGTCAATCTTATTGGTCATCTCGCTTTGTTTTTGTTTGAAATCGGCTTCAAACTTGGCCAAACGAGCTTCTTGAGATGCCATAAATTGGGACATCAATCCTTCAAAGTTATTGGTACTACCATTGCTGGAAGGATTGTTGTTGAAAGTACGGTTCGAATTGGAACCGCTTGATTGGAAACGATTAGGTGGGTTGGAAGAATTGGTTTGTTGTGCGTTTTGGTTTTGTTTCCATCTAAGGTTTGGTTGATTTTTCCATGAGGGGTTGTAAGAATCACCGTAGGGGTTTGGCTCGGGTTTGAAACTGTACCACTTGTCTCCCGCTCCGTCGGTACGCGAGGATGCGTAGTCCGCAAAAGCTTGTTCGGGGAGTTCCATGCAATAACGAGTGTCGTGGGGACCACTACATAATTCACATGAAGAAGTGATTTTGTTCACTTGGCCTGAAGGTTTAGGAGTCTCGTAGGATTTCATAAGAAACTTGACTTGGTCTTCAAGTTCTATGATCCTACGGTCGGAAGTGCTTGAATTGTTCGAAGGCAAAGATATTGCCTTGACTGTTTTATTCAAATCACGGGGATCACTCCAACTTTCGTTGTCATAAAGAGCAAGATCTTCTAGGAGAGCCCATGATTGTTCCGCACTTATATCACGTAGCTTACCACCGGCCGATTGGTCAATGGTTTGCCTCGTGGAGAGATTGATATGGTTATAGAAGATTTGGACTTGGAGCCAAAGTTCTATGCCATGGTGAGGGACTTTTTGGAGTAAGTCCTTGAATCGAGTCCATGCCTCGTAGAGGGTTTCGCCTTGACGTTGTTGGAACACAAAGATATCATTCCTTAGCTTGGTAGTTCTTCCTGGTGGGAAAAACTGAGCAAGGAAACGAGTGGTAAGATCATCCCAAGAGGTGATGGATCCTGCGGGTAGACGTTCTAGCCATTGACTAGCTTGGTCCCGCAGAGAGAATTGAAAGAGACGTAGTCGGGTCGTCTCTCGAGTGGCAACATCAAGGTCTATGGAATCAACAATTTTGAGAAAGTCCTTGAGATGTTGATTAGGATATTCAGAACGAAGTCCATGGAATGCGCATCCGCTTTGCACCAACCGGCTGGTGTCGGATCGCAAGGGAGTGACATTGGCTCCTTGAGTGAGCTCAATGGTGTTTCGATAGCCATAGTGGCTAGGACGGGAGTAGTCTCCTAAGGTACGGGCTCTAGGAGGTGGGTGTTGTTGTGGTGGTGGGTTGTTGGGATCGAGGATATTACCACCTTCCATGATGTCGGATGGTAATGGTTACGAACAAAGAAACGAAGAAAAAAGATAGACTAAAGAAAACCTAGAAAAATAAAATAAAAATCTCACTAGAAAGGAATCTAGTGAGTAGACCTAATAAAATAAAAATTCAACCTAAACAATAACTATTCCCCGGCAGCGGCGCCAAAAACTTGATGCGTGGTTTTGCGACCTTACAACAGGTTTTACCTCTCGAGGGATCTCAAGAGGCTTGCAATCCCCACCAGGCAGTGTACCTGACCGATGTAGTATAATGAAGTGGCAAGTACTGGGGGATTGATCGTTCTCTAGGGGAATAGTGTCGTTAGGATTGAAAAACTACTCTAATAGGTCTAAGGGTGAGGGAAGATTCTTTTTGTATTTTTATATTTTTATGAAAGCATGTAAAATCTCGGGTTTGAAGGAGTGGGCGGAATTAGTTGCTAGTCAACTAACCCAAATAACTACAAATGCAAATAAAATAAAATAACTGAAAATGAAAAGGTCGTGAAACTTATATGGGGAGAAATGTGTTTACTTAGATTTCCTTACTCCCTAACTATCTTTTACCGGTTGATTAGTGTGTATTAATTGCGTGGATGACGGGTGTATTCCTTAATACCAATCGTGGGGTGGCGTACGTACTTCCCCAACTCTATAAGCTCCTACTTCACTCCTATGTCGAGCCGGCTAAGAAGCTCCTAACATGGGATCACTAGAATTCGCTCATGCATTAAATACAACCAAATAAACCTAGTACGCATTGGTTCATGTTTTTTAAGACGTTCAAGCAAGTTACCGTATAGGAGGTTAGCCAGTTTTCTTAAGCCTAACATCGATAAACAATCATCCAATACAATTAATAACACACCAACAACCAATAATCAATAGTTAGGTTTCATTAGATCTAAGCAAACACAAGATAAATCTAGCCTAGCATGTTAATTAAAAGACAAGAACAAGATATAATCAAACAACACATAGACATATTGATTGATTAAATGATTACTTATCTTCAATTAAACATGGGAGATCCAAGGGTATAAAACCCTTAAAAATGGCAGAAAATTCGTCTAGGGTTTCTCCTCACAAAGTTGCACACTAATGACTAAAAATTGCAAAACTATATATAGAGTTTAGGGGATGACGGCGTCACGTTGTAGGAGGTGACGCTGTCACCTCGCCGTGGCTAGGGTTCCCGGATGGTCTTCCTGACGCCGTCCCTCTTTAATCCTCCAAAATCCGCTCTGGCCTATCAAGGGTTGACGCCGTCAGAAATGTGCTTGACGCCGTCTCTCTTTAACTTAAACCGTGATGGCCTTGATTACCTTAAAGGGTGACGCCGTCAGACTTTCCATTGTAAAACTCTCTGGCGCGTCACGTGTATTTTTCATATCCACCTCTTTTGCCAAGCCATGACGCCGTCAAGAGCAATACTTGACGCCGTCAAGTGTACTTTTCCAGCAGCTTTGGAGACTTTGTCGTTTTCTTCACTTTTATGCTCCAAAAACGTCCAAAATGCTTCCTTTTCCAGATTTCTTCTCCAAAGTACCTAAAATGACAAAAGAAACGATTTAGGGCAATATTTGATCAAATAAATACGATTTAGGGCTTAAATGACCCCCTAAAAGCGGTACACTTTTCGCTTCATCAAGATGTCGTGGACTCCTTTTCCTTGTTTTTTCGGATACGACTCTTCCGTTCTGACGGGAATTTCCGATATGAAGTCTGCGAGGACTTGCCCCTTAACCACGTTCCTTGGTACGTAGGTGATGTTGTAGGCTCCTAACTCTATGGAAAATTTGGTCAACCTTCCGGAGGCCTCCGGTTTACTTAGAATTTGCTTTATCGGTTGATCCGTTATTACTCGGATGGGATGGGCCTCAAAATACCTTCTTAACCTTCTTGACATGTGCAATAGCGACAACGCCAGTTTTTCGACCGGAGAGTAGTTCTTTTCAGCTTCTTGTAAGGTTCGGCTTACATAGTGAATAGGCAACTGCTTCCCGTCCCTTTCGGTTAGCAGGACTGCACTGATTGCCTCTTTTGCCGCTGCCAGGTACACATATAGGATTTCTTTTGTTTTTGGTGTTGATAGGGATGGGAGATCTAGGATGAGTTTCTTGAGTAACTGGAATGCCTCTTCAGCCTTATCGGTCCACTTGTATTCGACCTTGTTTTCTTTGGTGATGTTTTTTAGAGTTTCAAAGAACGGAAGGGACCTCTCGGCCGATTTTGCCAAAAACCTGTTTAGAGCGGCCAACTTGCCACTTAGGCTTTGCATTTCTTTCAAAGTCGACGGGGATTTCATTTGTGCGATGACTTTTGTTTTACTTGGGTTTACCCGAATACCCTCGGAGGTTACCATGTAGCCTAAAAATTTTCCTTCTTCGACGCCGAAGGAGCACTTCTTCGGATTTAATTTCATGTTAATTTTTCGTAGGTTATAAAAGGTTTCAGAAATATCTGCCAACATTTCCTTTTCTCCTTTACTCTTGATCACCATATCGTCCACATAGGCTTCCAGATTTCTACCAATCTGACCCCGGAAAGCCGAATCAACGAGACGTTGGTAGGTGGCCCCAACATTCTTTAAGCCGAATGGCATTTTGGTATAGCAGTAGGTCTCTTGTTCCGTATAGAACGTCGTCTTTTCTTCATCTTCTTCAGCCATTTGGACTTGGTGGTAGCCCTTGTATGCGTCTAGAAAACACTTGTACCTGAATCCCATTACCGACTCGATCTTCCAATCGATTTTCGGAAGCGCATAGTAATCCTTCGGGCACGAGGAGTTTAAGTTTTTAAAATCAATACACATTCGCCAATTTCCATCGCTCTTTTTTACCAGTACTGGGTTGGAGATCCATGTGGGATAACGAACTGGCCGAACGATTCCTGCTCTCAGCCATTCATCCACCTCCTTTAATACCATTTGATTCTTTTCCTCGGATAAGTTGCGCTTCTTCTGAGCTATCGGCGTATCGTCCATGTTGACATTCCGATGGTGCTTGATTAGTCGTCGTGGAACTCCAGTCATGTCCGATGGTTGCCACGCAAACACGTCCTTATTTTTTCTCAACAACTCGACTAGATGTGTAACACCCCGAAAATCGTAATGAAGCAGCGGAAGACTAAAACGGGGTATTACCAATTAGATCACAGTCGAAGCATAGATAATCGTTAAAAGTAGAATTTATATCATTCAATGAAAACTCAATATTCAGAGATTACACAATAGTTTTCAAAAGGGGGGTAGTATTTCACAAAAGTGATGATGAGTTTGAAAAGAATGATATAATTATTTGAAATAAAGGTGGGTAGTTTTCCAATTCCCATGCCAACTCCGTGCTTGAGATTTCCTTAGTTACCTGAGATAAAACATGCTTAAAATGTCAACACAAAGGTTGAGTGAATCCATAGTATTTAATTTGTAATAGTTTGAATTAGTTTGAACACAAGTTGATTAATAGTACAACGGTGATATCGTTGAAATAAAACAAATAGATATAAGATGGGTAGTCGCACAGCGGTGATATCGCTGTGTATAATATAGATATACCAATATTGCCCTAAGCCTCATGACACGCAAACCTTAACTTGTAGGGGTAATAATAATAAATGCCCTTGTCGTAGGAGTTTTGCCATACTCATAATTCGAATAAAGTGCATTTGTCTATCAATCCGGCTAACACAATGGCTATCTATCCGGCTAGTACAAATGGGTTGTCAATTCCCAATAGATCTATTCACAAAATTCGCGTTCACTCGCAAGTGATTAATGGTTCATGATATAAGGGACTTTTCATTGGCAGGGTGGTAACTTAGGCAATATTAACTTAGCAATATCAATCAGGGAAGCATACAGAAAAATACTTGTGTTCAGATTTATAGCATGTATCTCCCCACGGGATTTGAAAACATAGTAAAATGTGGGACTATGAACTCACCTTAGCCACAGAAATGCAAGATCACAACTGACACGACTGGCCTCGAGAAGCAAGACATAACGGTCTCAAGACATACGGCACGACGGTACACAGAGGTACAAGCACGGCGGTACACAATGGTCTAGGATCGGCACAACCTAATACGTATACGATTATCTCAAAACAAGTCTCGCAAAATAATAAAGTCTATAAAAGACAGAGTGTCACAGTTTTCGTGGATTACTCAGTTTTCAAAACTTATCAAAAGTTTAGTTTCAACGTTTCGTGTGGTGTGGTAAGAAACATAGACTCGACAGACAACTCACGCCAAAGAGAAGAGACATCAACAAACTCGAGAGAATACTGACGAGGACTCAAACCAAAGAGGACAAACCTAGAAGTTAACGACAAACAAACCCCTTAAATAAGATAACTTAGTTTGTACGTTTAGACATTTACCCCGTTATCCCAAATAATTTGTTATAAAACATAAAGGTTTTATAATAAAATAAGTTTAACTAATAAAATTAGTTTTTCTCGAATCGTCGAGACTTGGGTTAATCAAAACTGGAATTACAATATTTAATAAGTTTATGTCTCGCTATTATTCTTGTAAATATTAGTTTTGGTTTTATTGATGATTTTGTGTCCGTTTCGTATCAACCGTCAAGATGTCAAATTCAATACCTTGGTAAAATATATTTTACTTAGAATTTATAAACAAACAAATCTTTTTAACTCATGGGATTCGGCCCGTACTTAAATCCAAACGCACCCTAATAAAAATGTTAGGCTTCTTAGCCCATTGACACAACCATTAAGTACACCCCATTACCCAAATCTTCAATTACAGGTTTTCACAAATTTGTTATGACATGTGAACTTATGTTAACGAGTATAATTCGACTAGTGTCGAGACCAATTTAACGAAACCACATAACCAAACTTACGTCCCTCATGGTGTGGTTGCTAGACCGAGGCAAAAACTAACAATTCGACGCCCTAGGTGGGTTCCTTAACTGCCGAGAACCAAAAGTAACAACACCCTATACGGATTTTATAACAAATCCGGAACCAATCAATATCAACACATCAACAACAACAATAATCCACATGCCGAGACCCTAATGGTCTCGGCTTTTTCCCTCGGCACCAACACAACCACAACGTCTACAACCTAGAGATAACAAATAAAAATCAACTCTAACTCGCCTGGAAAATAATACGGGTTTGACCCGACCCGTATACATAACCGAAACAACAAAACCAAATCAAAACAAGCACCCTCATATTGATTTTTCTTACCACACGAAACTATTATCTCAAAGTTTAATCCGGTTTTTAACTCACTAATTTGTAATCTCATTTCATATAAAGTTTTAAAATCCACGACAAACATCAATAATAATCGGATATATATAAAAAAAATATGTATAACGATGGGCTTCTCGATTTACCAAGTCAAGAAGAGAGCGAGAGGAGGGGGAAAAGAACGGCAGTGGCGTGGCGGCTGTGGGATACTCGAACCGAAAACAAACCCGTAAAACTATACCTTCGATCTATACTTGTTGCCTCCAACTTGTGTTGCCGGAAAACTCGCCGGAAAAATCATAGTTACCGAGAGAGGGGTTTCTAGGCGCGTGGGGTGTATGGAAATGATGGGAATGATGAGATAAGCAAGGCAGTGGTGGCGGTGTAGTAGGGTGAGCGGCGGTGAGATGGTAGTGGCCGGATTTTATGGCCGGAAAAAGAGAAGATACTGGTTATAATAGAGAGGAGAGGTGAGATGATGAAACTGGAGTTGTGTGCCTCTCCTGGTGTTTCGACCCGTGTTTAAAGGAATAAGAGAAGCAACTTTTGACCAAGCTTTCTTGGTGGGTTCTTGTGCAAGGCTTGATTTAGCTAATTTCACTATCAGCTCTACACCTCTGACGCCTCCTCGTGACCTTGGGAAGAAGAGAAAAAGAAAATGGAGAGTGACATGTCATGCTAAAGCTGCTAAAGAGATAAGAAAGAAAGTGATGGGAAGAAGATAAGGCTAGCGGTTGACTAATATCGAATCAGTGAAAGGGAAATTGAGGAAGTGATAGGACAGCTTATATTTATTAAATAGATGGTTAGGGTAGGATTTATTTATACCCCGTGTGTTCCGTGTCCCGTTGAGTCAAAAGTAAATGTGATACATCAGTTTGGTAGATCTTAAAATATATCTCTGTGAATGTTTTTATAAAAATGGTATATAAAACAAAGTTGTTGATTTCGGAAATAAAATTTAAGCCGTCACTAATGAGGAGTCGGTACGCGTGCGAGCTATTCATGGTGAGTTCGAATTTGTTGGGGTGACTTGGTGATCGTTGCCTTAAATATATATATGTAAAAAAAAAATGTAGTCCGCACAAAAGGTTATTTAACATAAATTGATATTATTCGGTGATTAACATTATTAATGACATGGGATTTTTACGAGTTATTAAAGTACCCACCCGTTGGACTGGATTCGTCCCGAATCCTAAGATGTGGTAGTAGTCGGAGTTGTGTTATCAAACAAGTGGGGGTATTTAGAACGGATTTGATCTTCGCGTTCCCATGTTTACTCTGGTCCTCTCTTAGAGTTCCATCTAACTTTGACAATAGGGATACGGCTTTGTTTCAATCGTTTGACATCTCCATCCAAGATTTCTATTGTTTCTTCATCACAGGTTAGCTTATCGTTAAGTCGAATTTCTTTTAAGGGAACGACAGGGGTTTCATCCGATAAACACTTCTTCAGGTTCGATACGTGAAAGGTATTGTGTACCCTACTAGGCTCTTCAGGGAGTTCAAGCTTGTAACCGTTGTCTGATTTGTACTATTTTCTCAATGGTTTAATGAATAAATTGAGGTCATGAGATCTGAACGTCTCAAATTTCTGCCCAACAACGGGAGGTCGGTACTTCCGACCATAAAGTACCTCAAATGAAACAACCCTTCTACTAGTGAGATATCTGGTGGTTGTAGGAGGATTTGATTAATGCTAAATGGTTATCCCTGCTATTTCAACAATCATTCGCTCATGCCATTGTTGTGTCTCCTAGAGCCTATTTTGTGAACTCATCCTTCGTGGGAGGTAGGTGTAGTTGTCGACATGAAGGGGTGGATTTCATTAGAACAATGAGGCTAGATATCGCTATTTTTCTCATGGCGGCTATAGAGAATCTAAGGGAAAAGTCCCTTGGTGTGAATGACAAGAAATAACATGTCAGTAGGCATATATGGCTAGTCGAGAGTGATGGCCCATGAGTCAAAACTAAGGGAAATTTCGGATGCCAATGATTGGGAACGCTCAAAAGTTATCATCGGATAATGCTCTTGATGGCAAGTGCTCAACTTGTTAAGGCAAAACTATGGTGTATTGTGACTCGAGATCGTGGCATAGTGGTCTAAGTCAGGTGGGTACTTTGTCGAGGGATGTTTGCTCGTTACAGAAGGAAGTTAAAGGTCTTATGGCCAGATGCGACCTCTTATAATCCATGTGAAAGTGATGTCATGTGTCAAAGCGATTATGTTATCTAAAACTCTGAAAGGGCACATCGTCTCTTAAGTAATTGCTTATCCAATTTCACGCGCTTCTACCAGGTGAGAATCTTTATCTTACAGGATGAGTGGGAAAGTTTCACTTCGAAGGAATAGTGTTAAGGTATGGCATATCTATAATTTCAATCCTAGGTAAGTCAGGTATTGTGCGTTTTCCTTGCTTAGAGGTATTGATAAAATTTTTGTTCGAAATTTTCATTTGAGTATGCGTTTACACGAATCTGACCAAATTAATAATTCAAAAGACACAAATTCCTTTGTTTGAGATTAATAGTCGAGTAGATTAATGCGACCCTGAAAAATTTAAAGTTTAGTGAAACGTTTTTTTTTTTTTTTTTTTTTTTTTTTTTTTTTTTTTTTTTTTTTTTTTAAAGCGGTTTTGATAAGACAATTTCACATAGATCACTGTTTAGACATTTGTTAACATACGAAAGCTTGATAAGGTTTGACTAAAATAGGTATATAATTCTGTAGTGTGGGTTTTTAAGCATGGTATAGATAAAATAACTTTACAAAAATTAACACTTAGTCGCACTTTAATATGCAAAAGTTTGATATGGTTTGACTAGAGAATACTTTTTAACTCACAAAATGAGCATCTCGGAGAAATACTTATGTAATTGAAACAAACGCGTTTTTAAAGAAAGATTCTTGAAAGTGAAGTCATCAAAGTTGGAAGTATAGTTGAGCATGGCATTTATATATGTTTTCGAAAGTTTTAAGGACAGAGTCTAGTTTCCCATGTTTGATAGTGTTTGGTTGATGAATATCAGGTGAAGTTTATAGGTATGGTATTTAATTCGCTAGGACAGTATTGGGATGTATCATGACTTATGAGTGAGTCGGATATTGTGTCATAGGGCATTTTCCTTGGCTACAAGTGTAAGTCGTGTATCAATGGCCGTTCAGTACGTTAAGACCGCTTGGTATTTCAGCGTGGGAGTGAGGTCAACTCAAAACGAATTTTTGAGGCTGCATAATCTAGAACTCCTAGAGGAAACGTTGTAAGGGTGATCGTATATTGATTGTCCAATACAAGGTATCCATTACTTATAAGGGAATTCTCATTATACGATGTGGATAGGGTGAATTGTACATTGACCGCACAGTGTCAATCATGGTATCTTGTTACTCCTCATCGCGGACAAAGATCCTTGATCTACCTCTAAGGTTTGATTTAGTGAACAGGGGTGTTTTGGATCACTCTTACGTCCTAGTCAAGCTAATTCTCTCAAAGAATTAGTGAAAGATTTGGCAATTTCCCAAAATAGTGGTTTGGTTTGATCTGTAAAGTCTTAAGACTTTCGTCAGGTTATAAGTCATCCCGTTGTGTATTCACATTCCCTAGTCGAGAGTTTCATTTACTTCCCTCGAGGGGTCCTCATCGTATTGTTAAGATCCTGTTATCATAAGGTATGCAGACGAGTTTCTCAAAGTGGGTAATTCAGTAAATAGACCAAAAATGTCTAGGCCTGAAGTTATGTGGACACTAAGTCGATGTCTTATGGGTGTCTAGTAGGTTTATGGTGCAACCTTAAGTGATGACGTTGGTTCTATTAGTAGTCAAATGGCTAGTTTGGTGGTGCGCTTAACACGAATGGTAAAGTCTTGAAGAATGGTGTTGATTGCTACCAGCAATCAGTTGGTTGATCCATTAGTGTACTTAGTGTTTAACACAGAAAGCATGGTTTCGGTTTAGGGGCTAAATGTAATCATCATCATGATTGTTATCGAGTACAGAAAGGTAAGCCTCAGTCACCCTTGGGGTTATGAGTCATTTGGTAGTTATCGAACTTACAAGTTGTCTGCTTGATGGTGGGATCCTTCGAAATCGGATGATGTGAAGTAAAGTGAGATGTCATAAGGTTAAGCTTCGTACAAATCCTTATGGTAGTGGTCGTAGGTAATCCCGTTGATTGTGGCTATGTTTGTTGGAAGGTTGTTTCTATGATGACTAATGATGTAACTGGTCCTTGTAGAATAGAATATGCGGCGAGACTAGACTGATTTCATGTGATAAGATGGTGTCGAAGTCTATTTGTGTTTATTAGTACGGATGCCCATATCTTGCACAACTTTTTATGTAAGGTTGTGATTTCTCAAAAGTATTAGTAAAAATTCTAACTTTTTGCAAAAATTTTAGACAACTATCCCCAGCATAGCATGGTCCTACTTGAATTATGCATAGGTGATCAGGCTTTGCATAATTAAAGTTCAACGATGCAATGTTGGATTTAGTTTAAAGGGAGGTATCGGTAACTCTGTTCGTAAAGTGGTAGCTTAATATACTTTTCAAAGAGGAATTAGTTCATAGGGTGATTATAGAATAGGTTGTAAAACGGTGTGTAGAAGAGTTTATAAAATGGTGACGGAAAATTTGGATAAATGTACCTTAGTTTACAAAATGTTGGCGAAACCGTTTGTTGGTCTATGGAATAGTATTAAAGTAGCAAATCGATTTATTGCATAAAATAAGGTAGTTCATAATATGTGAAATAGTTTATAGAACAATAGGGATGACCCTTTATTATTATTGGCAGTAAGGCCGCAATTTTTGATTTTTGATTTTTGTTTTTTTTTTTTTTTTTTTTTTTTTTTTTTTTTTTTTTGTAGTAAAACGTTTTGTAGGGTAACGAAAAATTGGTTTGTGATGCATTGCGATATAGTTTGTTGTTTTATCAGCGGTTAATGTGGTGCTCAGAGGGGCAAAATAATTTATGAGTCAATAATAAAACTTGTAGGGTGTTTGCAACATAGTCTGCAGGGTGTCAGTAAAAACATTTGTTGGTTTATAGATTTGTAGTAGGGTAGCAAATTTTGTTTATTGTGTTTATATCAAATAGTCTGTGGGATGATTCGTAAAATAGCTTGTATGTCGATAGCGACACCGTTTATTATTTTTATAAGAGGGTGGTAAGGTAGTCAAATAGTCGAAAAATGGAAGCAAAGTGGTGGTTTATTGGGTGGTAAAGTAGAGTAACGAAATGACTAATGGGATAGTGATAAACAATATATAAAGTTTTAGCGAAATGTTTTATAAAGTGATAGTAAATGATTTCACCAGATAGTAGCAAAACGGTCTGTAGGGTGTTTACAAAATGGTTTATATGAAACTAACAAAACAATTCATAAGTTGATTGTAAGTCTGGTTATAAGGAGATTTCTTAAGAGGATGAAAAGTTCATTTGTTCACAGTGTAAGATAATAAAAAGGCGTTAGTGAACTGTTTTGGTTGATAGTGGTAGGGTATCAAATTTGTCTTTTACATGGTAATAGTTTGTAAAATGGTATAATAATAGTTTGTAAAATATGGAGTGCAATGGGCGACTATTTGCACATCTAGTTGATATGAGATCGTACACTAATTCAAGGTTCGTAGGAAAGTACTTATTAGAAGAGTGAGACCTAGTAAGGATGTTCCTATTAATAGACATATGTAATACAACGAGATTAGCTCAAACGTGATAAGGTCAGAATAAATCACGACCATCTTAATATGATATCATAACATGAGTAGATACAATCATCATACATATGATGGAAAATCTCGGCTCTTTAGACCGATATCAATGCATAGCATAGTCGAACCACATGTCCAAATGATAACTTGTCTCAAATTTGTTATTCAACAAATAGATACTACAAGCGTCCCTAATTTGGCCATACGTCCATTGGTTTGGATAGAAGCTATTGATGATGATAGTGCAGTCTAAGAACTACTTAGTGCTCTTTTGGGTGGGTCCTCGGTGGTAGTATGATGTGATGGTGGTGAAGGTGATGCTGATACAGGTGATGGTGATGAGGATGCTGGTGCTGGTGATGGTGGTATGATAGCTGGTGATGGTACCAATGGGGCTGAAGGTGCACGTGCTCGTTTCCGGGCAGTGTACTTCCTAGGTGGGCCCCCTTGGCAAGGCACATAAAATTGCTTGAATGGTGCAGGCTCATAAGGCTGTAGAAATCTGACCATCCTACGCCGGCGAACCGGTGCAGGTGGTGGTGGTATGGGTGAAGCCAAGTCGGGAGAGTCGGAGTCAGACGACTCGTCATCCGCCTCTGACCCAGGGGAATGGTGAGTCAAAACTGGGGGTGGTGATGGAAGACAATCAGCAGGTAAAAACTGCTGGGTCTCCATGTACTGATCCCATGTCTGGGGACCGTACACAGGTGGAGTCGGGTGACAAGGAGATGTAACAGCTGGGGTAGGAGCAACCTCACCCTCCTCAAAGGGCTCAGTCTCTCCGGACATGGTTTCGGATAAGGTGGTAGTATGGTCAACTAGCATGGTGGTATCGGTGTCAGCATCTGATAAGATGATAACAGTAGTGGGTGGAGTAGCTGATGGTACTGGTGTCACTTCGGTCTCAACATCAGACAGAATGATGACGGAGATCGGGGGAGACATGGTACTGTAGGTGATAAAACTAATTCGTTATGCATAATCTGCCAAGCAAATCTCAATGCATGTGTTAATAAAGTGTTAATATTCATTCATTATGCATAATCTGCCAAGCAAATCTCAATGCAAAAGTTCGTAAGTGTTGGCACGGAGGGCAAAGGGTGGTAGAGTTTAAAAAAAAATGGTCCTTTTAGAAATCGCGGTTATAGTCCAATGTTTTAAAAATCAATTGGTTCTCTATAACCTAGGCTCTGATGCCAATCTGTAACACCCCGAAAATCGTAATGAAGCAGCGGAAGACTAAAACGGGGTATTACCAATTAGATCACAGTCGAAGCATAGATAATCGTTAAAAGTAGAATTTATATCATTCAATGAAAACTCAATATTCAGAGATTACACAATAGTTTTCAAAAGGGGGTAGTATTTCACAAAAGTGATGATGAGTTTGAAAAGAATGATATAATTATTTGAAATAAAGGTGGGTAGTTTTCCAATGCCCATGCCAACTCCGTGCTTGAGATTTCCTTAGTTACCTGAGATAAAACATGCTTAAAATGTCAACACAAAGGTTGAGTGAATCCATAGTGTTTAATTTGTAATAGTTTGAATTAGTTTGAACACAAGTTGATTAATAGTACAACGGTGATATCGTTGAAATAAAACAAATAGATATAAGATGGGTAGTCGCACAGCGGTGATATCGCTGTGTATAATATAGATATACCAATATTGCCCTAAGCCTCATGACACGCAAACCTTAACTTGTAGGGGTAATAATAATAAATGCCCTTGTCGTAGGAGTTTTGCCATACTCATAATTCGAATAAAGTGCATTTGTCTATCAATCCGGCTAACACAATGGCTATCTATCCGGCTAGTACAAATGGGTTGTCAATTCCCAATAGATCTATTCACAAAATTCGCGTTCACTCGCAAGTGATTAATGGTTCATGATATAAGGGACTTTTCATTGGCAGGGTGGTAACTTAGGCAATATTAACTTAGCAATATCGATCAGGGAAGCATACAGAAAAATACTTGTGTTCAGATTTATAGCATGTATCTCCCCACGGGATTTGAAAACATAGTAAAATGTGGGACTATGAACTCACCTTAGCCACAGAAATGCAAGATCACAACTGACACGACTGGCCTCGAGAAGCAAGACATAACGGTCTCAAGACATACGGCACGACGGTACACAGAGGTACAAGCACGGCGGTACACAATGGTCTAGGATCGGCACAACCTAATACGTATACGATTATCTCAAAACAAGTCTCGCAAAATAATAAAGTCTATAAAAGACAGAGTGTCACAGTTTTCGTGGATTACTCAGTTTTCAAAACTTATCAAAAGTTTAGTTTCAACGTTTCGTGTGGTGTGGTAAGAAACATAGACTCGACAGACAACTCACGCCAAAGAGAAGAGACATCAACAAACTCGAGAGAATACTGACGAGGACTCAAACCAAAGAGGACAAACCTAGAAGTTAACGACAAACAAACCCCTTAAATAAGATAACTTAGTTTGTACGTTTAGACATTTACCCCGTTATCCCAAATAATTTGTTATAAAACATAAAGGTTTTATAATAAAATAAGTTTAACTAATAAAATTAGTTTTTCTCGAATCGTCGAGACTTGGGTTAATCAAAACTGGAATTACAATATTTAATAAGTTTATGTCTCGCTATTATTCTTGTAAATATTAGTTTTGGTTTTATTGAAGATTTTGTGTCCGTTTCGTATCAACCGTCAAGATGTCAAATTCAATACCTTGGTAAAATATATTTTACTTACAATTTATAAACAAACAAATCTTTTTAACTCATGGGCTTCGGCCCGTACTTAAATCCAAACGCGCCCTAATAAAAATGTTAGGCTTCTTAGCCCATTGACACAACCATTAAGTACACCCCATTACCCAAATCTTCAATTACAGGTTTTCACAAATTTGTTATGACATGTGAACTTATGTTAACGAGTATAATTCGACTAGTGTCGAGACCAATTTAACGAAACCACATAACCAAACCCACGTCCCTCGTGGTGTGGTTGCTAGACCGAGGCAAAAACTAACAATTCGACACCCTAGGTGGGTTCCTTAACTGCTGAGAACCAAAAGTAACAACACCCTATACGGATTTTATAACAAATCCGGAACCAATCAATATCAACACATCAACAACAACAATAATCCACATGCCGAGACCCTAATGGTCTCGGCTTTTTCCCTCGGCACCAACACAACCACAACGTCTACAACCTAGAGATAACAAATAAAAATCAACTCTAACTCGCCTGGAAAATAATACGGGTTTGACCCGACCCGTATACATAACCGAAACAACAAAACCAAATCAAAACAAGCACCCTCATATTGATTTTTCTTACCACACGAAACTATTATCTCAAAGTTTAATCCGGTTTTTAACTCACTAATTTGTAATCTCATTTCATATAAAGTTTTAAAATCCACGACAAACATCAATAATAATCGGATATATATAAAAAAAAATATGTATAATGATGGGCTTCTCGATTTACCAAGTCAAGAAGAGAGCGAGAGGAGGGGGAAAAGAACGGCAGTGGCGTGGCGGCTGTGGGATACTCGAACCGAAAACAAACCCGTAAAACTATACCTTCGATCTATACTTGTTGCCTCCAACTTGTGTTGCCGGAAAACTCGCCGGAAAAATCATAGTTACCGAGAGAGGGGTTTCTAGGCGCGTGGGGTTTATGGAAATGATGGGAATGATGAGATAAGCAAGGCAGTGGTGGCGGTGTAGTAGGGTGATCGGCGGTGAGATGGTAGTGGCCGGATTTTATGGCCGGAAAAAGAGAAGATACTGGTTATAATAGAGAGGAGAGGTGAGATGATGAAACTGGAGTTGTGTGCCTCTCCTGGTGTTTCGACCCGTGTTTAAAGGAATAAGAGAAGCAACTTTTGACCAAGCTTTCTTGGTGGGTTCTTGTGCAAGGCTTGATTTAGCTAATTTCACTATCAGCTCTACACCTCTGACGCCTCCTCGTGACCTTGGGAAGAAGAGAAAAAGAAAATGGAGAGCGACATGTCATGCTAAAGCTGCTAAAGAGATAAGAAAGAAAGTGATGGGAAGAAGATAAGGCTAGCGGTTGACTAATATCGAATCAGTGAAAGGGAAATTGAGGAAGTGATAGGACAGCTTATATTTATTAAATAGATGGTTAGGGTAGGATTTATTTATACCCCGTGTGTTCCGTGTCCCGTTGAGTCAAAAGTAAATGTGATACATCAGTTTGGTAGATCTTAAAATATATCTCTGTGAATGTTTTTATAAAAATGGTATAAAAACAAAGTTGTTGATTTCGGAAATAAAATTTAAGCCGTCACTAACGAGGAGTCGGTACGCGTGCGAGCTATTCATGGTGAGTTCGAATTTGTTGGGGTGACTTGGTGATCGTTGCCTTAAATATATATATGTAAAAAAAAAATGTAGTCCGCACAAAAGGTTATTTAACATAAATTGATATTATTCGGTGATTAACATTATTAATGACATGGGATTTTTACGAGGTATTACAAGATGTTTTCGGCATTCCCTCGAAAACCCTGTTCCTATGGTGACCAGTTGTTCCGGATGTGCGGGGTTCACTAAGATTTCCTCCGTCTTACCCACTTCCGATTTGACAATTTCCGCCTCTCGAGGCACCTCCATTATTTGTTTCTTTTCCAGCCGCCTGCATTCTAGCACCATAGCCGATCGCGCGACCAATGTCGCCACTCCTTTCGGTGTGGGGAACTTGACCATCGAATGAATTGTCGACGGGATTGCCCTTAACTCCTTAAGACCGGTTCGGCCCAATATCACATTATAGGGAGATGGGGACTGTATCACACAAAATTTCATAGTTGTTTTTCGTAACATACCGTGGTTGCCGAAACACACATCTAATTCGATTTTGCCAAACGGTCTGCTTGTCTCTCCGGAGAATCCTACCAGAGAAGTGCTCGTCTCTTTGAGCCTCGCCCTTATGTCCGAGCAAAGGTTGTTGAAACAATGCTCATACATTACGTTCACGGAGGATCCTTCATCGATATATATTCTCCGGACTAAATACCCCTCTATGTCACCTTCGACGATGAGCGGTTCCTCCGACAGATCACCGGTCGCGACGGGGGGGAAAACTATCGGAACATTCATCCATTCCTCATCATGCCCCCCGTACCTTCTCTTTCTGTTTTCTGGCTGACCTCTTACCATGCCGATCATTTCGGCTTTTTCGAGGCGTTTTGGTTTTTTCAATTGTTGGTTCTGATTGTTGTCGGTTTCGTTCAGGAAATGAAAGGAAGGACCGGCCATTTCAATGCTCTGGTAGATTGAATAGCGGGTCCCACGGATGGCGCCAATTTGTTGAAGTAAAACCTTGTAAGCAGGTCCCACTTCTATATTTCGTCCTTCGGACTGGTTCCTCCGGACTTTGCTTGCTCCTACACACAAGAAGAACACGCGTTAGGCTCGCCCCGGGTTTTATCCCAGGACCGACCTCTGGCGTGAGAATGAGTATTGGGTGATTATAATATGAACAGTGATATGAGAGTAACAGTAGTAGGTGTTAATTGAGATCTATTACAAATGAGGTGTGGGTATTTATACTACCCACATCTACTGTACCTGTTTACCTTGAGACTTGTGCGTTGACCTATGTCTGACCTAGCAGGTAGATGTCAGATCACGTGGTAGACATAATCCCGTGGAATCTGGAGAAGTGACAGCTTGATGGGACTATTCAACACGTAAGGCGGCGGGTCTGTTGGAGACCTGTCCGAACGTAGAAAACAATCCGGACCGAATGTGATGTCCGAACCCGAGGGTATCGTCCGGACACATACACCAACATTTGGCAAACTAGCTGTAATTGTAGATTAAAAGTGTAAAATGACGTAATTGGATATACAAATAAGAATAGTAAATAAATTTATTGATATACAAATAACAAGCCCAACATAAATAAGAATAGTAAATAAATTTATTAATATAAATCATAAATATATTCTCATCATTTATCAAATTTGGATGATAACTTGGCTTCATCTATTGTTATCCACAAAAACATCATTTTTTATTCAGCATAGTTGCATAGTACATATATATAGAGCTACAGCTTGGAAAATGTACCTGAATGGTATGGTTTTTGAGAAACGGATGATCAAATGGTTTTTGAGAAACGGATGATCAAACGCCGGTTGATGTGAAATTTGAACACAATCAATTATATCACCATCTATCATGGTTTTTTTATTTTGTCATTGAGAACTATTTTTGAAGGTTAATATGGTAATTATATAAAAAATAATCTCTAGTTCTTTCTGAAAAGCTGGTTGGATGAACTTTTAATTTTAGAGATTATTTTTCCTATAATCTTTCTTAATCTTGGCAGCCAAACGATACTATTTTTTGAATAATAGATTATTTTATTAAAAAAAAAGCTGTAACCCCCATAATCTCCCAATAATCTTGGTTGCCAAACACAGCCTTAAACTCATTGAACGCTTGTTCATCGAACGGGCATTGAAAACACAGCCTTAAACTCATTGAACGCTTGTTCATCGAACGGGCATTGAATCTAGTCAATTGAATATTCAAAATTCTTATCGAAAATACCAATCGATAAGTCATTACCATTATGCCCTTTTCTCAAAATTACATGCATCATTTACAAACTATGTAACAAAAGCTTGACAGTCAAAATCCTTGAATGATACTTCTTCCGTCTTAAAATTAAAATTATAATATGTCTTAAATTAGCAGTATCATTTTTGTTTCAACCAATAAAAAAAAAGTTTAGTGGGTGGCGATGATATTTGATTGGTTGACGATTGACGACTGTAATGATCCCACTTTTCTTAAACTGTGTGTTTTTTTTATCTTCGTGACAATAATTTTAGAACAAAAGGAGTACAAATTAAACCTTCAGACCCAAAATAACCACTTCAGATACATTGGTTGGTCTGACGAACAAGGCTTCAAAAAGAAGTTTAATTCAAATTCTAAATTTATTATCATTTTCTGTGTCAATGTCTCAATGAAGTGTTGCTTCAATGTCACATGACCAATCCAAAAGAATAGCAATATCTTTAGAACCAACATGCAGAAATCTGGACAAACACTTAAATTAAAATCATTACAAATAAATGAATTAAAAACCGGTTCCATTCATGGTTTAGTCTCTTTTAACCAGTATGAAACCAAACAAACCAACCAATCTTTTTATCAGACATCCTAAAACCAAAACATGCTCTGAATCTGTTTGGTTCGGTTCACTAGTTTCAATAGATAAAACACTATTATCACACCCTTCAACGAGCAATATTCAATATGAACATATTAATTTTTTCACTTGCATAAGTATTATGTTAAGATCAAACTAATTAACGGTCATGTCTTCCCTGAAAATCGCTAATAAATTAGAACCAACAGTCGCCCGTCACCAGAGATTCTTAATTAGCGTTCACAACAGTAAGAAAAACTTCGAAAACTACTATTTGCAGCATTTACCGACGTATCCTAGGTTTACCATCACAAACCTCACTCATAACTATTTCATTAACCAAATCTCTAAAGATCCACCGCTCAACCTCCACAGCAATCACCGGACTTTCATCATGAAAATCTGTCCAATTTTCCGACTTTTTTAACACATCTTCCTGCAGGAGTCTTTTTAAATCGTCAACCTCCTCATGGCCACACATTTCACTTTTATTATGCACTTGCTGCTGTTCTATCTCCAAGCACAGCTCACTCAAAAGCTTTCTAGGATCTTGCATCATTTTAGATGGTGAACTTAACTTCCTCACAAGAATCTCGTTAACAGAATCAAAGATTAGCTTCCTGTGGAACTTTCCTTTCTGCAAATTGCTGAATCTGGTATGTTCCAAGACTAAAAATAGCTCAGGGTTAATTGGATGACCAGAGGAATGGAACTCGAAACATCCAAGGTCTCTAAGGAGAAGCCCCGAAGCTAAGAGGATCTCTGAGATGTATCTGTCATTCGGGTTTGTCTCTTCACAGAGAGATGAAATGTAATCTGTCTGAGCTTCGTTGTGGTCAGAGTTGAGCATCTTAAGGTTTTGAACCAAATCCTCAACTTTTTTCAGTTTTTCACGGGTGCACTGTGAGGAATCCGCCGAGATGATAGTTGCGGATAGAATATTGTTTGTGGCTTCATATCGATCTTTAAAAATTTCCGCAGCAGGGTTTTGAGTCTTATCATCTGTTAATCAAATCATAGTAAACATGTAAGAATATGATGAACATGAAAGTTTAAGGTATAGAGATCATCTTAAGTAGAGGTAGCAATTTTGACCCATTTCCATATGAATTGATAGATTCAGATTATGATTCATCTCTATTGGGTCAAAAAGGGATAACAAACAAAATAACTAGAAAGGACACGCACAAAAAGATGCTCAACATGTATTGCTTATGCATAGATCCTTCTTTTGAAAAAAGATACATTATTATTACAATAATATTACTTTGTAAACATATAAGATCAAATATATCGGTTTTGACCTGTTAGCCCACGGTGACGCCCAATTAGCATTATGACCCAAACGTTTTGATTCTTTATGTTTTGCAGTAAACTTATAACCAACAATTTGTCAAATGTTTTGCCCTTCCCTATCAAGTAGAAAACTCAGCTGAGCATGTTCCAGGTATTTTATATCCACTATCACAAATTTTGGCAATGACTTGACCAGTTTGCCCTTATAAATCTGCTTAGATAACAGTGCCTATCAACTTATGCCTAATCACACAAAAGGACATGAGAAAATAAATCTACCTTTTTGGGTATCTGACGTACGTTTGATAGGTGACGGTGAATTGTCCATATAGACTGAATCATCAAGAACAGAGACAGGACTTGGATATTCCGGGGTGAGCGGTTCACCGACCTTTACAAGTAATATTGATTTCTAGAAGTTAAAACACAAATGTATTAGCTAAACAATCAAAACAACTAAAGTGTAGGAAAACTGATATAGAGAAAGTGAGAAACATGAACCTACCTCTGGAGTTGACCTAGAACTCTGCCTGCTATTACTTTCTTCAGAATATTCAGATGCATTAACCTCTGTATCCATCTTCAAAGATCGACCAACTTGAGCTTGCTGGGGATTGGAAGGCCGCCTTTTACTGTTAGAGGACCTAGACTCTGGCTGATTCTTGTTTGACTGTTTTTTTGGTTTATTAGAATCTGTAAGAGGCTTGGACTGACGTGATCGCCTCTCTACACGTGTGCTTTCAGTAATCGAATCTGTACTTATTTTATTATTTTTAGAACCCCTTCCAACAAGCTTCGCAGGTTTCATGATGACAATATGGGCCTCAGAATCCCTTGAAACATCGGATCCTCTACTTGCAGGCGATGACATTTCATGGTCTGAAGATCTTTCCGTACCTTTTCTGGCTTCAACAGCATGCATTGCCTCTAATATCTGTTTGAGAGCTCTGAGGTCCTTTCCAGATTGTTCAAATTCAAGATTCTTTAATCTCTTATCTACTTCACCGTAAACAGAAGAGATGGGGCTGCGTATCTTGGTTGAAGATGTACTAACACGAGCATCACGTTGCTTCCATGGTGCTGGTTCAATGGAAACTTTAGAAATTGGCTTCATGTCTGGATTTTTCCGGAATGGAGATGTTGGTTCCCTCAGTGTGTTTCTTGTGGATTTAGGCACTTTAATCGACCCACAATCATCAGCTACTTCTAAAGGTTTTGACGACGGATTATGATCTTCGACTAGATGACTTTTGATTGAGCCTACACCCATGTCTTTGTCGATAATTGATGCAGAATTAGGAAAAGTTTCCAAGCCCATCAACTTAGCTACAACACTGGGTGGCCGTGTCTGAATCCGATCATTATTACCATTACCTTTAGGGTTTCTTGAAGGATGGTTGGATTTAGAATCAGATGGTTTAATGGGTACAAGTGAAACAAAGTTAAGAGTACGTACGGATCGCTCTCCACTGTCTAAAGAAAGCCTTGGTAGTTCTGTCAGTTGTTTTGGGGTGGTGGTTTTGACAGTGGACAGACAGTCTATTTCCCTCCCATCATAAGAAAACCAAGGATAGTCTTTAGAGATAGAAAGTGGAAGCCCGTCCTTATATTGACAAGATTTTGATCTCGACAGTTCTCTAGGGTCATCACAGTACCAATTGGTTTCTCGAAGTTTAGCAGCAACATTATCTCGAGTCTCCTTTTTTATAGTTTTATGTGATAACCCACGAGCTTCTCTATACATCGTGTCTTTGACCACATCTCGAAGGTCAAGATTCTGATGCTTCATATGTTCGGGTTCTGCATGAGGTCTTCTATCTGTGTTACAATCGACATAGGTGTAAGGGGATGCAGGGCATGAGGAGAAAGAGTCTTTAGATGATTCGGTGGATATCCTATGTTTTTCCTGAAATAATATCTACTGTTAGATTGGCTTTTGTACACACAAAGATCACCAATTTTCAAAACCAATATCAATGGGATAATGAAGAGCAAACAACGAAAATTATTGCTTAAAAGATGAGTCCATATTATGAGCAAAATATAGTGTATGTGTGCGTATGCACAATAATGTATCCAAATCGGCGGTAATAGAGACAGTGGTGGCTGGTTATCGTGGCTGCCGATGGTAGATGTACCTTTTCGTAATTAATTTATGGGCATTTAGGCACAATCAAACCACAGTAAAACATTGGCTCAAGCAGTTTAATCTTTTAAATGCTCCATACTAACAATAGTAGCATTTACATTACTACTTCTATAAAGATATACCAAAATGATGATACATACCATCTGCGATGTAACACTCGACTCTCTTTCAGGTGTCCCATTGTCGAAAAGCAAACTGCCTGCATAAAATTCAGGAAATTTGCATCAACACACATGATAATGACGCAGCTCATAAACATACACTAATTATCCTTTTGGAAATATACACTTTCAAATCACACATTTGCGAAAAGTTTTTTTCTACGACTCAAACCATTTGACTTTAAACTTTTAAGCCACAAAGGAGTGACATTTTGGTCACTCAATGTACAACAAATATATTAAACAAATTGTTAGCCCAAGATCTCTAAAGACGCATATGAAAATAATCATCATTCACCGCATATATCAACAAGACAAACAAGCACAAAGAGCTCAAAATTTACCAGGCCGCCCGCTCTTCGGACTATAACCCGCAATGCGCCTTCCAGCAACCATTTGATGCCGGTTAAACACTTGAAAAACACCAGTCATACATCCTATTTGCTTCCGAAAATCCGGATTCTCATCTGTTAATGAATGCAGATACTTTGCAGCCATTTTAACTACTCAAACATTCAAAATTCACTTAAAAAAACCAACATTTTAATTTTTATACATCTTGAACAAAACCCTTTAAGCATTAGTACCAAAAGTCAACAAAATCCAGTCAACTCTTGTAAAATTCACTCAGACACAGTTTCAAACAGTTGGCAGACAAAAACCATATGAGCAAAATCAAAATTTTGACACAATGCTAAATGGGAATCAAATCTTTTTCAAATGGGTATCAATTTAAACATGTTTTTTTCAAATGGGTATGAATAAAAATCTAATCTTTATAAAAAACACATATATTTACCTAGTAATTATGCAAAAACAAGACAATGAGACTGTAAATGAAGGTATGTTTTTGTTGGTTTTTGTGTTTTGGTTTTGTACATAGAATTGAGTAAAAGTGATGTCAAAATATAAGGTGGGAGTTTTTATAAGTATTTATGGAAGGTTACGTTACATGTGCTTTTTAATAAATGAAATATGGTTTGTTAAGGAAAGTTTTTTTATTTATAAATTTGTTTTGTGTTTGTGATTTTATTTATAAGATGAGTTTTGCTAATGTGCCCACTGTGCACACGATTAAACATAGTTAATGAAGATAAAAATTCCTTTTAAATCAAAAAATGCATTTAATAAACATTTATTAATCTCTAAAATTACCGTAATTAATCATCATTTTGATATTAATTAACTCTAACATTTCATATATTTATATATATATATAGCTAAACAAATGACCAGTGGACACAAGTTAGCAAAACCCTTATAAGATTCGGGAGTGATTTTATTTTAGATGAGTTGGACTAAATGCAATAAAAGTTTTTTTAAAGGCTAAGATTTTATTAACAAAAAGCTTCAAAAAAGAGGCCAAACATTACAAAATACAAGACAAACAACAAGGCAAATACAAAGACAAAGCTTCAACCGATAGCAAGAATATCATAAGGATTTGAGATCCATTTATCCTAAGCCGCAAAGCCTTTAGAGAACCGCGCAACGATCCAAGATTTAGAGAGAAGTTGTATTTAGGGAAAGATATCCTCTTCACTAATGCTTGAGACGTCTTTAAGGTTTGCGTTAACGAGCTTGTTCCTCCATTTCCAAATAGCCCAAAGAGAGCGTTGAAAAACACCATGTAAAATCTTGTTAAGCCGATTGCAACCCATATTAGAAACCGACCCTAAAGCTATGTCCTAAATGGAAAAAAATGAGGGAGAACAATAGATGAGCCTAAGTTCCACCAACCCCAAACTTTTCTCTGGACTTTGACCACATGAGGACAATAAAGGCACCAATGATCACCATTTTCAGTAGCACTATCACATAAGGGACACATAACATAGGGGACACATAACATAGGGAATAGGCACACCACGAGATTCAAGATTCGAATGAGTAGGCAACCTGTTTAGAGCAGCCCTCCATACACATATATTGATTTTATGAGGGATCCAATACAAGATTCGAACGATTAGGCAACCTTTTTAACGAGAATTGTTATGCGCCGTGCTTTGCAACGGCAATAAATAACTATAATTAAGGTATTATTTGTAGTTCACTACATGATGTGTGTTTCATTGGTCATTTATTAAAAAATATATAAAATAATAAAAAATTAATTAAAAAAAATCATATGCGCTTTATAAAAAAGAACCAAAAATTATTAATAAATGTTACATGTTTTATAAAATATTGCGAAATCAAGGAGAAAAGTTAAGGTTAGAATGAAACTCGAACTCAAGACCTCAAGATTGTTTTGGAAAAAATTTAACACCAAGCTAAACTTCTGACATGTGTTTTAATTTGATAATGCTCCAATTTATGAGGGCAACTTTTCACTAATAAGGATAACGTGAAGCTCGAACTCGGATAAAAAAATCATATGCGCTTTTCACTAATAAGGTATAAATGCTTACAAGTTTTGACAACTTACAAAATAGGATAACGTGAAGCTCGAACTCTTGACCTACCCTTTGATTGTGACTATTCTCAACATACTATGATAATTGACACTAACTCGACATAAAGTTAAACAGGTTTATGTTGACGATAAAAATGTTTGGGTAAAAAACAGGTCAAACCATTTAACCTGTTTAGTAAACAAGTCGTGTTTATGTTGAGCAAGTAATAAACAGGTCAACCCGTGAACCCGTTTACGTATGTACGCCTCTGAAAATTAAAATATATAACTTAGATAATGTGGAATTTGAATTTAATTGTATTTTCTTATGTACTTAATATGACATTGAAATACGATTATAACTTGGATAGTGTTGAAATTGTTGTATAGTTATTTATATGTTATTTTTATCATTTATTAAATCATTATATCATTTTTGGATTAGAACTAGTTGACTCGACAAACCATTAAACTTCTTTACTGCTTGAACTATTTACGTAAATATGTTAAACAGGTCACAAACGGGTTATATGTCTTATGCATGTCTGAGTTAGGGTTGAGTTTGTTTACATAATTAATAAATAGGCCGTGTTGTTTGAGTAGATATTATAATAACGCGCGTACTCGTGTATATCTATTGTCACCCCTAACTCTGACCCAGCTTTCCATTGTGCCAACCACAACTGTGTGTTTATATTTGTTACTTTATGTATTTAATATCTGATCTGACAATCTTTTAACCACACATTACACCATCGTTTAGACGTCTCATGTATATAAGGTTAATAAACACATATATTACATTTTTAGGTCATAAAAAAGTCTAAACTTCTCTCTCATGTACACACTTAAAAAAACTTATTATGAATGAAGATAAGATAAGTTTTTCATGGTTTTTGAGTATCGTATAATCACTAGGAAAACACATTTCCAATAGTCATCGAGTATTGAATGTGAATATAACTCTTATGGACCACTGAGGTGTTGGAGTTGTGGATAAATATTAATAGTCGTATGTCTAGTTTCGAACCCGAGACCTCGGGATTGCACACATTACAAACGAGAATTAAAGAATAATGTTTATATATATTAAATGTTATGTATATATATAATTATTTAAACACTTAAAGGACTTAACGGTCGTTAGTTATTAACCGTAAGTACTAACTATCGTTAAATGTTAAGTTAAAGGACTAGAGAAGAAAATATATAGCAAGAAGAATCCGGAAGCCCCTTTTGGGCTTATGGCCGGTCGAACAAGGGTGAGGGGAAACCCAATCTCACTCAAACTTGGAGAACAAGATTGCTAGGCTATATATACAAACTCAAGGGTTATTTGTTTCATAACTTTTGTGCACACAAATTATCCCTAAAAGTTTTTCTTTTTCTTCTTGTCTTTGGGTCGATCGTACAGCCCTTCCTAAGGGATTGTGGGTCGATTTTATTAACATAAATCCTTATTGTGTTTTGATCTTGCAATCAATTTAATTCGTTATAGTTTGTGTGTACAAGAACGAGGTAACAACTCACTATAGTTGTTATCAAGGAATCGATCAATAAAACGGTAAGGGATTGATCATTGATTCATATAAACCCTAATTAGGGTTCTTCATATTGTTCAAGACAATTGCTTTTGATTCTTGTTCGGGCTAGAATCAATACGGTACGTTCCTTTTATGTTTATGTTAATTCTTTACGTGTTATACTTAATTGTTTACATGCTTCCGCACTTGTGTACTTTGTGTTATGGAGTTTTATGATTGTCATGGTTTTCAAATTCCAACAGTGGCATCAAGAGCCATGTATAACATGTAATTGATTACTTAAACAATAAAAAAAACGTATATTTAAATTGTTTAGATTATACATGTTTTATAAACTAGGGTTTTATTATTAAAAAATTTTGATTTTTTTTATAATAAAAGTCGAAACCCTAACCCTAATTTGGGGGGGGGTGTCGATTTTGTCCATAAACCCTAATTAGGGTTTGTGGTTTTTCATAATTAATTGTGATTGATTAGAAACCCTAGGTCTTTAAACAAGTTGTTGTGTTATGTATCTTGTGACCTAATTGCTATGTGATATGCATGAATCCGTGACAAAACATGTTAGTCACGGATAATTACTTGAATTAAATTGTTTAGATGTTTGCTACATGTTTAGATAAATCTAAAAATTAAGGAAGACCTAATATATTAAATTAATGAATCGGTTATGTGCAACGTGGTATATTATCATTAAAACTTAAGCGGCCAATTGTTGGCGACTGTGGTCCATTGGGTACAATGAGCTCGAAAACCAATGGGAGTTTTATTGATTCTATACATAATAATTCACATATAGATTATTAATAGGATTTGTTTAAAAGGTTGCATGTGGCTAGATGTTTCACTAACAATTAATTGTTTTTCTTATTAGTTGATTGTTGTTTTCTTTTAAATTACTTGTTTATTGTTTTTTTTATATGTGATATGTTAAAGTAAGCAATAAAAAGGGTAATTTTTAAAGAAAAATTAAATTGGACTAATAACGGTGAAACATAAAGTGATAAAGTATCGATCTTGCGGTGTCTTATGTGCCGACAGTGGTTCGCTTCGCACGGTAATTTGCTCCCAGGCGAGACTAGCAAGATCTAAACTTTGTTACTTAATTTTTTAAGACTAAGATCATAAACGTTTGCTTGATTGATGTTTTTGTACAATAGTGTGTGAAAGGCGGACCAAAGTTGACAAACTGTGTGGTGGGTTTATCTGGAGAGGGGTTTTTTAAGAGATTCGCTCCTACCGGCTCTCCGGGCCCGCTTGTGCGTCAACTGCGACTTACCTATATCACTATTTACGTACACTATCATCTTAAGGGTGATTTACCTCAATTCCACGCGCCACTTTTGTGGCAAATATCCGAATAACATGTAAGAGTAGGATATGTGGGCGATAATTGTTGGTACTTCTTTAATTGGTGAACCCAATACCTCAAGTACATAGTTTTGGTTTACTCTTAACTAAATGGTAAATAAAAATTGTTTTGAAAACTAATGATACAAAGATGAGTGCATGCGTCTTTGTACATGTTTTTGTCACATCAAAAACTAAATACCCTAAATTTAAGTTACATGCCATCTAACTATAAGGAACACTTGAAGTTAATTTTGGGTATGCGTGAGACCTGGACCAAAATTAATGACAAGGTAAATTTACGAGTGTGCGTGAGACCACACATGGATGAATTTATAGTTTCTAAGTTAGACAACTTAATTAAGCTGATGTGTGAGACCTAGAGCTTAAGGCATGAGATGGGATGAAACATGCTTACATTGCAAATTGATGAATCAATTTGATGTAAATCCCATAGTGATCTAGGAATTGAAAAATTGTTTGCCAATTATTGTTCGACAATTACCTAGTTGAATACTATCACTACTAGCAGATCAACTGATGTAATGGTACTATGTCAATTAGGATCCTAGCTTTAAGAAAATACTATGGTTTATATGAATATTTACCAATGGGTATTTTATTTTCTTAAAGAGCTATTATTGAAAATACTAAACTGAATTTTGTAAATTCTTTTAATTGTATTAATGCAACGATAAACCGTAAACATGGGTTATTCTTTATTAGTAAATTGATCTACACCCGTAGGGGTTTTTGGTTAGAGTCAATTTCATTAAAAGAATAAACCAAGTCTCCTTTCATATGAGAAGCGTGAGACTAAATCCTATTCCTTTTCATGAATGAGAAAGGTATGATGGGAAAATTAGAATTGTCTAAATTCTAAATACATAACTCATAGCAAGTTTTAATCGTTAAGGTTATTGCGAATTTATGAGTTATTAAATTAGAAGCTAGACTAATTACCGCATAATAGTAAAAGACAAGCTAGTATATCTGTTTGTTTTGTTTTAACCATTTGAAGGTACTACATACAATTGTTGGAATTGTAGACCTATTAAGGAAGAAATTGCATGTCAATTTTTTAAGTTAATAGTAAGCAATGTGATGAATCACATTTGGCGTAAATGTGGATAGTCCATCAGTTACTAGTAGAATACAATCTTTTAGAACCTAAGTAATTGTTACGAATAGGTTTTGTCAAAGATGTAGGAAAGTAACAAGGACACTCTTTCCTTTCACTGGTTTATGAAACACCTATTATGGTGTCAAATTCAGTGGGAGTAATGTGTTCTTAGAACTGAATAAGGGATTATTGTAAGTTCTCTAATTCAGTGGGAGTTGCAAGATTTATGTGTCTTGATTGTAACTCAGATTATCTTTTGAATGCCTCAAGATAATTACTTTCCAAATATAGATACTAATATTTTCAAGGATAGTCATGTGCGTTTCCTTGATTGATTGAGTAATTCTATATCTACTAGTTATGCTAATGACGCAAATCATATTGATCACATTAAACAAACGCGTGTAGTGTTGTCTATGTGATACATGATGTTGTTCCATGCACAAGTGGGAGAAATCTTTATTGTGTGCAAGGTACAACATATAAAGAATATGATTTTGTAGATTCTCTTAACTGCAAGGTAAGAGATTCTTGTTCTAATATGATTATACATATCTATTCTTAAAAACACTTGGAGTTAATTTTGGGTATGCGTGAGACCTGGACCAAAATTAATGACAAGGTAAATTTCCAAGTGTGCGTGAGACCACACATGAAAAAATTTACAGTTTCTAAATTAGATACTTATTAGAACTTGTGTCAATGTGATAACAAGATTACTTCAACTTTAATATTTATGTATTATTGGAATGACATAAATGCATGAAGTAATATAATACTACTTCAATAATTATGTATTCTTTGAATGACATAAATAAATGAAGTAATAAGTTTAACTTGAAAATACTATTGAAACCAAATGATGGTGTTCATGATTACTTTAGTTATAAATATTTATACTTTATTGTAAAGTTATAAATATGAAGTCTTTAAGACTTAGTATAATCTAAAGTAAGACGTTAACTTGTTATGTCTTCTTTATTAAAGACATATACAAGAAGTCATTGAGTTGATCAATGATTTATAACGTGTAGTGAGATTATAACGGTTTATGTCTTCTTGATTGAGACATGAACATGAAGTGACTTATTTAATAAGTACTTGAGTTATAATGCATGCAAGAGGCTTGAAATTCTATTTCACCATTAAGATGACTTAGTTGGGAAATAGGTAAGCCAAAAGGAATACAAAGTTATCTTTCATATTGTTAGATTATCTCACAATATGAGTTCTAATGAAATACCACATATTTGTGGTGTGTTCAGTTAGGAAAATCAAACTTTATTTGTATTGTTTGATTAAAGATAACTATAACTTCTTTTCTTCCAAAAGTTATCAAGGTTAGAAAATTGAGTATGGATTGAATATACTCAATTAGACTCCTAGAAGATTTATAAGACACCATTTATTATGGAATGTGATGAATCACATTAAGTCTTTAATTGAAGTTCTGAATTTGTTAAACTTCTGATGAAGCTGGATTTTAACAAACGAATGTCAGGAACTATCAAAGTGTATTTGTAATGTCCCAAATAAGAACAAATTTGTAACACCCCCTAATTTGGTTTGTGGCAGCGGAAAAGTAATTAGGGTGTTACGGTGAGGATCGAGGTTTAAATTTCAGAAAACGGCCCGGAAGGGGCGTTTTGAAAGTTATATGTCATTCAAAAGAATATTTTTGATACAAAAGTGAATTATTCGATTTGAAATTCCCATTAGAAAATGTGATAATTTGGAAATAATGACATATTTGATTTTACACCAGTTTATTTATCAGAGTATAAGATGCCCGCTCCGTGTCTTGTCCTGCTCCGTTAATTACCTGAGATAAACATGCTTAAAATGTCAACACAATGGTTGGTGAGTTCGTGGAGTTTGTTAGAACATAACTTTCTTTCAATGAATTTAAAAGGTGTATAGTGATTGTCGAAGTAAATAATAATTTTTCATGAAATAAATAGCCAGTTGTGTTGTATAAAAATCCACAAGCAAATCATGTATGATCTCCAAAATCATAAGTTTCAAGTTATAGATGCAGATGAGCTACGTTGTTATACGCTCAATATATACTGTTGAGTCAGCTTGTAAATGTAACGATATACCAAGCATTTTGGGTTGTCTTTTGTAGAATTCTCATTTAAGTCACATATGATAACAGTTAAAATTCAAGTACAGGATCCATAATCATAACACATAGTGAAATTTATAATCAAGAGTCTGAAATCTATCCGTGTAAAGTGGTGGTCTACTAAATACAGCTGTATCCTAGGATATATATGAAACATTCATATATTCATAAAGTTATATTGCCCTAAGCCTCATGACACGCAAAACGTTAACAGTTTCGTAAAACGGCGGTGCCCCACCAGGGTTACTGATGGGTGATTAAGCCCTCGTGTTAATAGGTGACTTGCCAATTCCTATTTTTCTCAAATATAGTGCATCGCGACTAAATACGACTAACCATGTAGGCATTCCGTCCAAGTATTTAGTGGGATAGGTCGTCAGCCTCTAACAGGTTTCGAAGCTGTTCACTATATTCGCGCTCACCGCAGTGATTAATGGCTCATGATCAAGGGACTTTATGGCAATAAAGTAAACTTAGGCAATATGGGTTTCAGGGTGCATGAATTATGCTTAATTTTTGTTTTGGCAATTATTTCTATTGAAATGTAGAAATATCATAATAAAGTAATAGTACATTCATTTGTTATATGAATGCATACAATGAATCTCAGTGTCAAGTTACATCATGTAGTGTAAAAATGTTATCTCACAAATTCAGTGTTTAAGCTTAGCGAGCATTTTTGCACATATAATGGATATATATATTACTCTCAAAAGTGATTCAAACATGTAAAGCATAGTGGATGATTTTGAGTAAATCATAAGGGTTTTATACAGATAACTTAAAACAGTTAAAGTATGTATCTCCCCCAAAAGTAGTTAGAAAACCGGTAAAAGTAGGGGCCATGAACTCACCTGAAGGGTATCTGACAAGATGGAATTATAAGACCCAGTAAACGATCACGAAAACTTCTTCATTACGAGACCTGAATATAAGCGAAGTCTAAGTATTTGACTTATAACTATCAATGAATGTGTGAGGGTGAGGATCGTATAACGATTTGATCGGTGATGTGAGTGTGTGATATGCTTAAAATGCCTCAAGTTAAAAATATGATATATCTATAATATTATCTTGATTCTTATCTTAATCGACCCAAAATATTACTTTCTCGAAATATGCTGAAATAATATGCAAGTGAAGTCGTTAATATTTCTAATAACGAAGCTTTAAAATAATGCATAACTTAAAATGTAAAATGCATATGAAGTGAAGGGTGCAAAATGAAAAATAAACTAAGAATGTCAGTAAAATTTAATAGGTCCTTGCTCTTTTCATATTTTATACTTTTTACTCTAACTGCGATTGCGTTACATCGTTAGTCATCGGTTAAGTCCAAAGTCCATAATAGTCCAAAACTTGTCCAATAGTACAAATAAGGCTTGGAGTCCAATGGTATGTCAATTTAAGTCCTCTACAAACTGTTTTTACAGCTTCAGTCCATAAGTTTCTTGGTTCGGCAGTTTTAGTCCCTCAAATTAGATCGCGTTACATTTTTAGTCCTTTTTGCATAAAAATGACGGGGAAAATATTCTGAAAATTTCTATAACTTTATTAAGTTCATTTTAACTTATTTCAATTGCTTATTTCAGAAAAGAGCTTATTTTTGTATTAATGGGCAAATTAACGAATTAGCTAAGGCCCGTTAAGAATTTTAAAGGCGAGGGCGTGAAAATAGTTTTGGGTTTGAATTTGGGCTATTTTTGTGGTTCTAAAAATGTATCATATGGGCCCAGTAGGCTTATGGATCGTTAACTCTTGTTGGGCTTTAAATAAGCCCAAATTCGGAACAGTAATCTCTTAAAATTTTACTTTCTAGAATTAAATTATAGGGTTGGTGTTTTTGTCGATCAAAAGGGGTGATTTTAAGTGTCGAAATGAGATCATGTGATCAATGTAAAAACACAAAATATGTAGCTTGCTAGCTTGTCGTTCGAGATATGCAAAAACATTAGGTAGTTGTTCATTCTAATACGAAAATACAAGGTCGTTTTATAGGCGCGTTGAGACAGTTTTCATGTTAAAAAAAGACTTAGAAATTTTCTAAGTTGTAAACTTGGTTTTTGAATAGCGATTAAAATGGGTCTTTTTACGTGTCGAGATGAGCTTATTTTTACGTGATGTTTAAACGAAAATAGTAATTAGTTGGGAGTTCTATTGGGTCGTATAAAAGTAAATCGTGGTCATTAAACTAGATTGCAAGTTATGGGGTTGTTTTAGAGGCTACTGGTGACTGTCTCATATGTATAAACATTTGGATTTATTCTAGCTGTTCTAAACTTAGGTTTCTACGTGTGATATACAACTTTTATACATTCGAATGATGCATGGTATGATTGTTTAAACGTGAGTGTGATGTGTGAGGTGCCTTTCAAGGCCTCCCATGAGTGAGTTCGACACATGTGGGTGAGTTACACTAAGTGGGATGCTCGTGAAAGAAAACGTATATATACAGTAACGTGAGTGAGCATGCAACCTAAGCTTTTAAACATGAAGATGAAGTGAGTTGTGATTTATCAACCTTCCACTGTAGAGTGGGTTTGTAACCTTTATGGTACGTACTGATATTACAAAAGAAGAATAATACGTTCGATTATGGAATAAAACTAGTATGCATGCATGTGAAACGTGGTTGTGAGAAATGAGAGTATGAGAGAAATAGATACTTACTACACCTTTGAAAAGGTGGTGAGAAACTGAGGAGGTCGACTGGAACGCGAGAATGAGACAGTCCACTTTAGACGAGCTAGAATACTTTCTTATGTGTTGAGTTGTTTTTATTTGTTCGCTTTCCAAGGGACGTATGAACTTTTGGCTTCTAAGGTTATTGGTGGGAATGACAAGAATGGAAAGGGGAGTTGGGTTCGAAGGATCACAACAAAGTAGAGGAGGCAGTAGACTTTTAGTGAACTCAATACGTGTTTACATGTTTAGTTCTTACCGGTTTGCTTCTCTAAATTGTAATATACATTGCTGGGTTTGTGAAGTGTACTGTGAGAGTAGAAGGAGTGAAAGGTAGGTATTGCAAATAGCTAGAAGTGGGTAGTGATGCGTGGTTTTGCGACCTTACAACAGGTTTTACCTCTCGAGGGATCTCAAGAGGCTTACAACCCCACCAGGCAGTGTACCTGACCGATGTAGTATAGTGTAGTGGTAAGTACGGGGGATTGATCGTTCTCCACAGGGAATAGTGTCGTTAGGATTGAAAAACTACTCTAATAAGGTCTAAGGGTGAGAGAAGATTCTTTTTGTATTTTTATATTTTTATAAAAAGCAAGTAAAATCTCGGGTTTGAAGGAGTGGGCGGAATTAGTTGCTAGTCAACTAACCCAAATAACTACAAATGCAAATAAAATAAATAACTGAAAATGAAAAGGTTGTGAAACTTATGTAGAGAGAAATGTGTTTACTTAGATTTCCTTACTCCCTAACTATCTTTTACCGGTTGATTAGTGTGTATTAATTGCGTGGATGACGGGTGTATTCCTTAATACCAATCGTGGGGTGGCGTACGTACTTCCCCAACTCTACAAGCTCCTACTTCACTCCTATGTCGAGCCGGCTAGGAAGCTCCTAACATGGGATCACTAGAATTCGCTCATGCATTAAATACAACCATAAAAACCTTAGTACGCATTGGTTCATGTTTCTTAAGACGTTTAAGCAAGTTACCGAATAGGAAGTTAGCCAGTTTTCTTAAGCCTAACATCGATAAACAATCATCCAATACAATTAATAACACACTAATAACCAATAATCAATAGCTAGGTTTCATTAGATCTAAGCAAACACAAGATAAATCTAGCCTAGCATGTTAATCAAAAGACAAGAACAAGATGTAATCAAACAACACATAGACATATTGATTGATTAAATGAATACTTATCTTCAATTAAACATGGGAGATCCAAGGGTATGAAAACCCTTAAAAATGGCAGAAATTCGTCTTTAGGGTTTCTCCTCACAAAGTTGCACACTAATGACAAAAAATTGCAAAACTATATATAGAGTTTAAGGGCTGACGGCGTCACGTTGTAGGTCTTGACGCCGTCACCTCGCCGTGTCTAGGGTTCCCGGATGGCCTTCCTGACGCCGTCCCTCTTTAGTGCTCCAAAATCCGCTCTGGCTTATCAAGGCTTGACGCCGTCAGAAATGGGCTTGACGCCGTCCCTCTTTAGCTTAAACCGTGACGACCTTGATCACTTCAAAGGGTGACGCCGTCAGACTTTCCATTGTAAAATTCTCTGGCTTATCATGAGTAATTTTCATATCCACCTCTTTTGCCAAGCCATGACGCCGTCAAGAGCAATACATGACGCCATCAAAGGTACTTTTTCAGCCGATTTTGAGACTTTGTCATTTTCTTCACTTTTATGCTCCAAAAACGTCCAAAATGCTTCCTTTTCCAGATTTCTTCTCCAAAGTACCTAAAATGACAAAAGGAACGATTTAGGGCAATATTTGATCAAATAAATACGATTTAGGGCTTAAATGACCCCCTAAAAGCGGTACACTTTTCGCTTCATCAAATACCCTTACACTTGAGATTTGCTTGTCCTCAAGCAAATGCGCTTTTATTCTAATCCAAATACAAGTTAGGGGTCATTTAATGCTAATATAAAAGTAATTACAACAATTAGTCGTTCCACTTTAATCATAATAAGCACGGAGATTACAAACTAGCACCTCACAAGTAGTGTTTAGATACTCACATCTCTCAGGTGTCATCAAAATAAATCTCATAAATGAAAACGGATAATATCTCTCACTACCTGTCATAGCAAATAGATTACCATAGGCTTGGGAAAGGATCGAAAACCTCCTCCACTAGGCGTAAGCACCTAAGATAAACTATCAAAGAGGGCTTTTACATGGGTTATAACATGAGGTGTAGGGATATGATAAACACGGTTTTGTTGGATAAGGGATATTTTACTGGTGGCGAGTTAAAGATCTTGATTAATTACATGTACAATATGGCGTTGCTAAGCCAAGACTAGACTCGACTTAAGCTAAAAACAAAATAACAAAAACATAAAATAAACATAAAATGAAACGGGATGGTAGTCCGTATGTTTTTTCTATTTTTCTTTTTCTCATTTTTTTCGTATTTTTCTTGATTTTTTTTGATTTTTTTTTTTTTTTTTTTTTTTTTTTTTTTTTTGATTAATCATACACTCTTGCCCTACCATCCAAAATAATACATCATATGGGCATTGCATTCCCCTTACACTTGAACTTTTACATAACTTATAAATAATTATTCTAATGACTCGAATTAAGATAATCGAAACACTTGGAGTACTTTTTAAAATATTTAGCACATATGGGGGTAATAATGTTGTTCTTCCCCATTACTCTATTACACTAGTACTTTACCCATGAGTCCCAATCGTCCCAAAACAATATGTACAAGGATATGACTCGACTTAGCAACCATGTAATCAATTAGATAATTAACTTGGGGTTTAAACAAATGTTGTCACAATAATGCACTAAAAATGAGTGCATACAAGGTAGGCTAAGGCGATTTGGGTGTACGTTTAAGTGGGGTGTAAACAAATTCTTCCTTTAAGTAAAATGCTTAAAGGTCGAAACGAAAAGATAGGCTCTGAGGGGTGTACTAGGGGTATCGTGTACTAAAAATGAGTACAACGCAAAGGGTGTGGGAGAATTACTTGACCAATGTAGCCAATGTAATTATAACAAAAACACAGGTGTAAAACAATGGGTTAATCCTAATGCCTCTTATCATGTAGTAAATCTAACTACACGAATGTAGTCTCACTTGTGGCCTCGGAATGGTCCTAACGCAAGTTCTAGAATCTAAGTGCTACCGGTACATACATCATAGCATAAATGCTTTTCCTACCAATTCTAGGGGCGAACCTCACATATTTGGGGTGGAAAATTTTTTAGTGGTACGGTTTTGTGCTAGTCATATAACTCCTATCCGTGAGACGCTCATTAAGATCAAAGTTTCACTCCTATATGTTGTAAAAAAATTTAAATTTGGCACTAAAATTGCCCTAACAGGTATTTATCTCAGTTTTATTACACATCTACCATCAAACAAACAAAAATCAAGCGTAATTGCATTCTCTAAAGTATCATATTTTACCCCCCCTTACACTTAAGATGAACATTGTCCCCAATGTTCAAATAACAAGATGTAAAAGTAATAAGGTAAACGAATGAAATCAAATACTCCCCTGATTCGCTCGGTGGATAATGTGGTAACATGGTTAGATCTTCTTCCAAGAGAATGTAGAAGCTCCAAGACTAAAGCATCGCCAAAAGCTTGATTCCACATACATTTCCTTGTCCAAAATAACCTGTTAAACCTGAGAAAACAAACACGAAAACCTGCATAACATCGGCGGGATAAATTCTATATATAAGGATATAATGCTTGTGGAATGATAATTTTGCAGATTCCTGGAGATTATAAGTTATAGATTTAATAAAAAACTTTTTATGAAAACAAAACTTTCAAAAATTTCTGAAAATTAAAACCTGACGCCGTCAGGTTGTAAATTCTGACGCCGTCAGAATTGATCTGACAGAATTCTCATGTTTAGTTTCCGGAAAATTTCTGGAAAAACCTATACCTTACTTCCTGGAATCCCTGCAAAACATCATTATGACTCGATACAAGCATTTGACTCAAACAAATACTAATATGTATGTTAATTTATTATTATTACGATTCATGTTCATTTGTGTTCTAATAAACCGATTTGGATTTCCCTTACACTTATCTTTTGCAAAATACCTTTATATGTAGTTAAGACGAAGTTAAAAACAAAATAAAGCATTTTCACAATTTAGTTTTGAACATGAATCAATAATAATAAAAATTAAACATACATACGGAAACAAATAAAATCAAACAAACAAATAAATAAACACACAAAACAAATAAAGCTTGGGTTGCCTCCCAAGAAGCGCTTTTCTTTATTAACGAGTCTTGTAGCTAGACTCAAAGTCATTCTACCCTATGTAAGTGAGCTCGTCATCGAGGACGTCTTTAGGGTTAAGCTTGGATTGAAGTTTCCTATTGGTCCGCTTAGTACAATATATCTTTTCAAACTTCTCTCCATCCGGGTCGTACAATGTCATCTTAATATGCCATGACCCATCTCCATCTTTGGGTGGTTTTTCCCAATCCCACTTATGATCATCGTCCTCACAATTCCACTTATTCATCCCTAGGTTAATTGGCAAAACTCCTAGGAAATCAATCATCCTCCTAAAAACTATAGGGTCTTCAAATGGATCCAATTCGGTGTCCCTAGCCAAGAGTTGCTCTACCGTATGTGTTCGGTTCACAAAGTCCTCTTCTAGGTAAAATGGGCGTTGGGGTCCTATGAAGTCTCTATCGATCCAAGGTCCATATCTAGATGGTCTCCTATTTAACTCTAACCAATGGGGTGTTGGTTCCTCACTAGTATCATAGGCATGTTTCTTCACATCATAGACTGACCAAGTATCACCTTCTCCTACCGCTATCTTAGATTCCTTACAATCAATCATAGCACTAGCGGTCGCCAAAAAATCCTCTACCTATCAACAAGGGGCATGTAGGGTCGCTAACCATATCAAGGACGTGGAAATCGGCTAAAATGGTTAGTTTTCCAATGTGTACTAACACGTCTGTGACTACTCCAATCGGGTAAGCAACACTCCCATCCGCTAAGCCTATTATCACCTCGGTTTCTTCAAGTTTTCCTAGTTTTAGAGAGGTGTAGAGAGGTAACGGAAGTAGGTTAAGGCTTGATCCAAGATCGGCTAATGTGTCATAAGCCTCCGAATTACCGATCTTGCAAGGTAGAACAAATAAGCCCGGATCATCTAACTTCTTAGGTAGCTTGTTTTGAACGAAGGCGGTCCCTTTTTCGCCTAACTTGAGCTTCTTCTCATCCAACACATCAATAACCGGACTTTCAAGGTGGAGCTCCTTGAATTCTTCGTCAAGGTTTTGAGTGGGAGGTGTTTCAACTATGACTTGGGTTTGTTTGAAACACGTGCTCATGGAATTGACCGAATAATATTGTGGACAAGAACTAGGAGACGAAACCGATGAAATGGCGTTGACGTTTAGTTTCGGGTTCTTGACTGTGTTGCTAGGGAGTGCTCCCATTTCTCGGTCATTGAGGGCTTTCAACAAAGTGTCAATCTTATTGGTCATCTCGCTTTGTTTTTGTTTGAAATCGGCTTCAAACTTGGCCAAACGAGCTTCTTGAGATGCCATAAATTGGGACATCAATCCTTCAAAGTTATTGGTACTACCATTGCTGGAAGGATTGTTGTTGAAAGTACAGTTCGAGTTGGAACCGCTTGATTGGAAACGATTAGGTGGGTTGGAAGAATTGGTTTGTTGTGCGTTTTGATTTTGTTTCCACCTAAGGTTCGGGTGATTTTTCCATGAGGGGTTGTATGAATCACCGTAGGGGTTTGGCTCGGGTTTGAAAGTGTACCACTTGTCTCCCGTTCCATCGGTACGCGAGGATGCGTAGTCCGCAAAAGCTTGTTCGGGGAGTTCCATGCAATCACGAGTGTCGTGGGGACCACTACATAATTCACATGAAGAAGTGATTTTGTTCACTTGGCTTGAAGGTTTAGGAGCCTCGTAGGATTTCATAAGAAACTTGACTTGGTCTTCAAGTTCTATGATCCTACGGTCGGAAGTGCTTGAATTGTTCGAAGGCAAAGATATTGCCTTGACCGTTTTATTCAAATCACGGGGATCACTCCAACTTTCTTTGTCATAAAGAACAAGATCTTCTAGGAGAGCCCATGATTGTTCCGCACTTAGATCACGTAGCTTACCACCGGCCGATTGGTCAATGGTTTGCCTCGTGGAGAAATTGATATGGTCATAGAAGATTTGGACTTGGAGCCAAAGTTCTATGCCATGGTGAGGGGCTTTTTGGAGTAAGTCCTTGAATCGAGTCCATGCCTCGTAGAGGGTTTTGCCTTGACGTTGTTGGAACATCAAGATATCATTCCTTAGCTTGGTAGTTCTTCCTGGTGGGAAAAACTGAGCAAGGAAACGAGTGGTGAGATCATCCCAAGAGGTGATGGATCCTACGGGTAGACGTTCTAGCCATTGACTAGCTTGGTCCCGCAGAGAGAATTGAAAGAGATGCAGTCGGGTCGTCTCTCGAGTGGCAACATCAAGGTCTATAGAATCAACGATTTTGAGAAAGTCCTTGAGATGTTGATTAGGATCTTCAGAACGAAGTCCATGGAATGCGCATCCGCTTTGCACCAACCGGATGGTGTCGGATCGCAAGGGTGTGACATTGGCTCCTTGAGTGAGCTCAATGGTGTTTCGATAGCCATGGTGGCTAGGACGGGAGTAGTCTCCTAAGGTACGGCTCTAGGAGGTTGTGGTGGTTGTTGTGGTGGTGGGTTGTTGGGATCAAGGATATTACCACCTTCCATGATGTCGGATGGTAATGGTTACGAACACAGAAACGAAGAAAAAAGATAGACTAAAGAAAAACCTAGAAAAATAAAATAAAAATCTCACTAGAAAGGAATCTAGTGAGTAGACCTAATAAAATAAAAATTCAACCTAAACAATAACTATTCCCCGGCAGCGGCGCCAAAAACTTGATGCGTGGTTTTGCGACCTTACAACAGGTTTTACCTCTCGAGGGATCTCAAGAGGCTTACAACCCCACCAGGCAGTGTACCTGACCGATGTAGTATAGTGTAGTGGTAAGTACGGGGGATTGATCGTTCTCCACAGGGAATAGTGTCGTTAGGATTGAAAAACTACTCTAATTAGGTCTAAGGGTGAGAGAAGATTCTTTTTGTATTTTTATATTTTTTATGAAAGCAAGTAAAATCTCGGGTTTGAAGGAGTGGGCGGAATTAGTTGCTAGTCAACTAACCCAAATAACTACAAATGCAAATAAAATAAATAACTGAAAATGAAAAAGTTGTGAAACTTATGTGGAGAGAAATGTGTTTACTTAGATTTCCTTACTCCCTAACTATCTTTTACCGGTTGATTAGTGTGTATTAATTGCGTGGATGACGGGTGTATTCCTTAATACCAATCGTGGGGTGGCGTACGTACTTCCCCAACTCTACAAGCTCCTACTTCACTCCTATGTCGAGCCGGCTAGGAAGCTCCTAACATGGGATCACTAGAATTCGCTCATGCATTAAATACAACCATAAAAACCTTAGTACGCATTGGTTCATGTTTCTTAAGACGTTCAAGCGAGTTACCGAATAGGAAATTAGCCAGTTTTCTTAAGCCTAACATCGATAAACAATCATCCAATACAATTAATAACACACTAATAACCAATAATCAATAGCTAGGTTTCATTAGATCTAAGCAAACACAAGATAAATCTAGCCTAGCATGTTAATCAAAAGACAAGAACAAGATGTAATCAAACAACACATAGACATATTGATTGATTAAATGAATACTTATCTTCAATTAAACATGGGAGATCCAAGGGTATGAAAACCCTTAAAAATGGCAGAAATTCGTCTTTAGGGTTTCTCCTCACAAAGTTGCACACTAATGACAAAAAATTGCAAAACTATATATAGAGTTTAAGGGCTGACGGCGTCACGTTGTAGGTCTTGACGCCGTCACCTCGCCGTGTCTAGGGTTCCCGGATGGCCTTCCTGACGCCGTCCCTCTTTAGTGCTCCAAAATCCGCTCTGGCTTATCAAGGCTTGACGCCGTCAGAAATGGGCTTGACGCCGTCCCTCTTTAGCTTAAACCGTGACGACCTTGATCACTTCAAAGGGTGACGCCGTCAGACTTTCCATTGTAAAATTCTCTGGCTTATCATGAGTAATTTTCATATCCACCTCTTTTGCCAAGCCATGACGCCGTCAAGAGCAATACCTGACGCCGTCAAAGGTACTTTTCCAGCCGATTTTGAGACTTTGTCGTTTTCTTCACTTTTATGCTCCAAAAACGTCCAAAATGCTTCCTTTTCCATATTTCTTCTCCAAAGTACCTAAAATGACAAAAGGAACGATTTAGGGCAATATTTGATCAAATAAATACGATTTAGGGCTTAAATGACCCCCTAAAAGCGATACACTTTTCGCTTCATCAGGTAGAATATATAGAAGAAATGTTACATGTTTCTCATTGACTATTGACTCTTCCCATCAATCATTGGAGAAGACTGTAGCCAAATGGACACCTAAGTGTTTCTACCGACAGTATAAGACATTTGATAGATGAGATATATCTTTGTTTGTTGTGTTGTGTTTATGTGTTCATACGCTCGGTTTGTGTTAATATGTGGGTGTTAATCTAAGTTAGCGAGTTACACCTTATGCTACTGTCTCAACCTTGTTTTACACATTTATTTACGTTAGATTTATCATCAGAAAGTCGTAGAAACAATCGTGTTTCGAAATGGTTAAGTTTTGATGCATTGTGTACGTCGAATTGAGCCAAAATGGGACAAACACTTTAGTCTTCAAAATCCTATCAAAACTCAATGTAAGTTTCTGAAAATTGGTATTCGAACAGTCTAGTGGGCGATAAATGAGGGTGTGTAAAAATATTGGTACGTTGCGTTTAAGAATTGAACAAACAAGAGTCGTTTTGGAGGGAATGTTGCTGTCGAACGTTGCATGGATTAATAGAAAGGTTGTGGGCTTGGGCAGCGTGGAAGGGTAATGACATTGGGCTGGAATTTTAGCAGCCCAATCGGCTTTGTATAATAATTGTAGTTAGTGAATTAGTGACAAAATATAAAGTGTAATTATTGTATAATTTTGTTAGTATAATTTGAATTTAGTGAGATTTGTGTACATTGTGATTTATGAATGTTAATCTTTGTGAAGTGGTTAAGTTACGTAATATAAGTCGTGGTCTAGTGTCGACATTCGGTATTTGTTGTGATGTTGTGACGTGGTAGAATAATATAGTAAGCAAATAAAAATTTAAATTTCCCCACAAAAATGGGTTCTGTTAAACGGTAAGTTGAGATTATCATTAATTAATGAGGATTATTACAAGGGATTTTCGTGGGATTCTACAAAATTGGTGTTGCTTAACTTGCTAATTATTTATAGATAATCTATAAATTACAAAAAGCAAGTGGGAGTTTTATCTTGTAGAGATAAAGTTACAAGATACATAATCTTCGAATGTACACTAGCGAATATCATGATGAGGCTAGACATGTAAATGTTAGATCTCAAGATGATGGAATTCTCATTCATAGATCCTCAAGGATACCTTGGATATCTGATTAATATGCTAAGGATTATGAGTTACAGGATTATGGTAAGCCTGTTAATCATTATGATAAGTTTTCAAATATTGAATTTGGAAAATTACTCATGCTATTAATGTTAAAGATGCTGTCCATCCAGATAATCAATTTTGAAAATTTGGTTTATCTTGAATTCTAAAGTTAGACTAGAGAATGAAATGAGTTTCTGTTAAAGATGAAAAACCCTAGAGGTTTAAATCTTTATGTAGAAATCATATGGACAATATTGTACACATATTTAATGTATGTCTTGTGACAAGATTATTAATCATACTTAAGTAATTAACTATGATTGAATACTCTTTCATAAGCACATTAAATATATAAAGATAATAATTGTCATATCTATTTTCATTTATATGAAGGATGACAATGGAATATCAAAACTCTTTCTTGAGTGATTACTTGAGCGAGGACGGTAAGTAAATCGAAAGGATTTTGAATTCATAATTATTTTGGAAGTGTACAAAGTGTAATAATCCATGAATGGATTAATGCATGCATCTATGAAATATTCTTATGTTTAATTATTAAATCCATTGTTTGATTTATAATTGAAATAAGACAATTTCTAAGTATTCCTAAAAGCTAGTGGGAGTATTATGTTTAAATTTCTTAAATAATGTATGTTGTATAACATATGGGAAGTAACATTCCATGTAAGTTAAAATGTTAAGTCTTAACTTGGAATGAAACTTTACTTGAAGAATTTAAGAAGTAAAACATACAACCTTGAGATATATGTTTATTATTATAAACATGTGCGGTAATTAAATCTAATAAGACATAACATATCATTTAGAAAGTCTAAATGAAAATATATCTTTTGATAAGTTAGAACATGAATAAAATCTATGATTGATTCTAGGATTTTCATGTATATCATGTTATTGTTGTATCATGTTGAATGTAAAATGATTTGACAACATTTGATATCTAATAAAAGATATTTGATAAATTGTGTAATGGATATTCTAATCGAATATGTTTGGACTTAGAATAATGATCCTCAACCTGGAATTGCTCCTAAATTCTAAGTATAAACAATATGGCAAGTTGTTGCGTAATTGTTAGAGCCAACAAATCTTGAAAGATTATATGACATCCAAATTACACAATTGATATTAAGTTTACGGAATATTTAAAAGGCATATTGTAGTTTTATACAATAGTGTTTGTTTGATTGAGATGACACTCAATACTAGTCATGGTAGGATTTTATCCTTGATAATGGTCATGTAAACTAGTTATGCTTAACTAAGAAGCATAGTTGCATTATACATTAAAAGGTTAGAATACTTTAAACTTTAAAATGTTTGAAAGTTTGTTTGTCATAAATTGATGGTTGAGGATATCACATCATTTATGAAAGATTGTGTAACTATATCAAAATAGTTGAATACACATACAAGAATTTTTATAATTCTTGAAATAAGTATTCTCAAAATTTTATAGATCAAAGTTAGTTGATTTATGCCTTGTCAACAAGTATGATTGACATGACTTGAGGCATAATTCATTAACAAGAATTATCATGCATTGATCTATTTAGTGTTTGGATAAAGGACATTAAGCAATTGTTATTCATAATGAATTAAAGTACTAGGTACGTTTGTTTTCATTAATAATAAATTGTGTCCTATATTTGCATGTTTAAATCCGTGAATAACTTATGTTATTCTAAATGTCCGTTGTCAATTAATGATATGGGAATATCATTGAACTAAGACAAATCTGAGTATTGGTTAGAATATACTTGAAAGTATATTGATGAGTTGACATACCAATTTCACATGATATTCAATGAATTGAATATAGGACTTATCCCAACTACATGATTTTACTTTGTGGATCTTGTCAGTAAGTAAATCATGAATTTAGTTATCCTCAGACTTGAGATACCAGATAAGTGTCATGGATGTAGTGCATTTCTGTAAAGCAATTTACCGCTTACCGTAACTGGAAGTTATAAGGATTGTTTTCAGAAATGTTGCAAAGTCTATGGGTTATTCTTGTAGTCAAGAGAGAATTTGTTCCTTCAAATTTGTTTTGAAGTTTAATACTGCTGGGCCCCTCGTAGGGTTGACAAGGTGTTTGCTTGCGCACGCCCAAAGTCTATCTGGAATACGTTCAGATATTTTGGTAATCTTGCTCAATCATAAACAACGAGAAACAGAATTGTTAATTAAAGAATGACTAAGATCCATATCTTTATTAACGTGGTATTAGAAACAAAAGGATAATTATAATGATGAATCATTAAAGGTTTTCCAGGAAACCTAGCTCGAGTCGAACTAGAGGCATTGGAGTGTTGCAAGACGCTAACCAATGTCATTACGCTATTAATAGATATCCAAGTGGGAGCTGTTGGAGTTGTGGATAAATATTAATAGTCGTATGTCTAGTTTCGAACCCGAGACCTCGGGATTGCACACATTACAAACGAGAATTAAAGAATAATGTTTATATATATTAAATGTTATGTATATATATAATTATTTAAACACTTAAAGGACTTAACGGTCGTTAGTTATTAACCGTAAGTACTAACTATCGTTAAATGTTAAGTTAAAGGACTAGAGAAGAAAATATATAGCAAGAAGAATCCGGAAGCCCCTTTTGGGCTTATGGCCGGTCGAACAAGGGTGAGGGGAAACCCAATCCCACTCAAACTTGGAGAACAAGATTGCTAGGCTATATATACAAACTCAAGGGTTATTTGTTTCATAACTTTTGTGCACACAAATTATCCCTAAAAGTTTTTCTTTTTCTTCTTGTCTTTGGGTCGATCGTACAGCCCTTCCTAAGGGATTGTGGGTCGATTTTATTAACACAAATCCTTATTGTGTTTTGATCTTGCAATCAATTTAATTCGTTATAGTTTGTGTGTACAAGAACGAGGTAACAACTCACTATAGTTGTTATCAAGGAATCGATCAATAAAACGGTAAGGGATTGATCATTGATTCATATAAACCCTAATTAGGGTTCTTCATATTGTTCAAGACAATTGCTTTTGATTCTTGTTCGGGCTAGAATCAATACGGTACGTTCCTTTTATGTTTATGTTAATTCTTTACGTGTTATACTTAATTGTTTACATGCTTCCGCACTTGTGTACTTTGTGTTATGGAGTTTTATGATTGTCATGGTTTTCAAATAACTCTTATCCAACATGAGGAAGCTGAAAACGTTTTATTGAGACATTGAAAAGGGTTAAATGACGTATTAACATACAGTCAGTTCCCGTTAAGAACTTTATTATATAGCCAAATATTACTCCGTATAACATTTTGTATGCCTTGCTTATTTATAGATGTCTTGCGGTCATTTTATGATAAGACATTTGCTAACGGGTACTCGTTACGTAATTTTAAAAAATGCATTTAATAGATAAAAAACTGGTATAAATATACAAGAAAATAATAGTCAGTAAAAAATATAGCTAAAGTTATAAGTACAAAATAAATCGATTATTTTAAAATGTTCAAGAAAAAAGATGATTGTTAAAACTATAGTAAAGTAACATTTGGGTTTAAATTATATGGTCGAAGTAAGAGAGCTAATTAAGTAATGTAAAAAGAACACAATAATGTATCAAAAATACACTAATGATTAGATACTACAAACTTGCAAAGGATATCATCATAGTTGGAATGGTGTGTGGATCCCTCACAAGCTTGCAAAGGATAGAATAGAGATTCTGGAGGATGTGGTCATGTAGAAGACGTTTAAACAGTTTTTGTAGTTATTTTGCATGTCAAGGTTATTTTAGAGGTGATTTTTGTATAGTTTATAATAGTTTTATATAAGGTCATTTGTAGTTTCTCATATATATAACACGTAGTAGTTTGAAGTGTGACTTTTTATAATTTCTTTTTACATCACTTGTAAGTTGGTTTTTCCTAGATGACTTATATCTGGGTGAGTGTTTTTCTTTTTTGTATTTTTTTTCTCTCCTATATATAATAAAAATGATTGCCTTAAAAAAAAGGGAAAATACTACAAAGTACAAACTATCAATCTTTGAAGTTTTCACATGCAATCCGTTAAAAAAATTATAACACGAAATAACCTAACCATCACAAAAATTCAATGCATAACTTTAAGCAATAAGAATGAATAAAAACTCACCTAATTATAGAGTGGTTGAAGTTATTAGGTTCTGATATCTGAATGCCATGGTTCGAAACGGCTCTAGATAGAGTTATAGTTTGTTAAATATTGGTCGGTTTCAAATTAAATTAGCAACAAGACAAAATTTGAGGGATTTATCATTATTTTTTTTTGGAAGGCGACTTCATTTTTTGGTTTAGAGTCGCACCCGTCACATTCGCAGACCCTCATCCATCACATACCTAGACTATGTTGTCTGAACTGGGTCCACACTTGCGTAGTGGGGATTTTTAACGGCTTCCGCCCGGAAACCGTACCTCCTCCACACGAGTTTTCTCGCTGGAGTAACGGCCGGATGAAAACCGGGGCCGGCTCGGATTCGAACCTGCGCAACATTGGCTCACAGGCTCTCCTCTTTATTGCCTAATACCAAGAGAGCTTTGTGGCCCTCATGTGAAGACTTCCTGGTAGGTCACCCAAACCGGTATTACTTTTACACGGGCTCGCTTAACTGACTAAGCGTTAACCACTAGACCACAAAGCCTAATGATAGGGATTTATCATTATTGATTCAATATAACTTAAAGCTTCTTGCCTTCTTGTACAGATAAAAAGCAACCTAATCAACTTTGATTTAGCTTGATGCCATTTTATTAGTTTGTTAACTAACCATCATAGTAGATAATTTAATTGATTTAAGATCATTTGAGGACCAAACTTTTTTTACATACCAAGGGACTAATCTCCACCCTCCATCTTTATTTGATCTAATGGATGAGATTAATCCCAACAATTTAAAAAACCCACTTTCATCCTTTTTTTTCAAATATTAATATCTTTCAAACCGTTAATCGTTAAGCGAAAAAAAATATGCCGTTACGACGAGCATTTAATTATCTTTCTATAGATAGGCAATTTGATATATTTTCGACAATTTTTTTTTTTTTTTTTTTTTCATTTTTTTACGTTTTTTTTCGTGGCCGAAAAAATCATATATGATATATCATATATGATATTACATATCATATATGACATATCATATATATCATATATGATATGTCATATATGATATATCATATATATCATATATGATATATCATATATATCATATATGATATATCATATATGATTTTTTCGGCTACGAAAAAAAACGTGAAAAAAATGATTTTTTTTTTTTTTGTCGAAAGTATATCAAAATGCCCGTCTATAGAAAGATAATTAAATGCTTGTCGCGATGGTGTAATTATTTTCGCTTAACGATTAACGGTTTAAGAGATATTTAAATTATAAAAAATGGGTGAAATATTAAATGCTATTAATCTCAACCATTGATTTATTTTTAGATGGATGGTGGGGATGAGTCCCTTGGTATGTGAGGAATGTTTGGTTTCTAAAATAACTCGACTCAATTTAATTAATAAAAAAAAAATTGTAGCATTGCACAATATAATGAACCATTCTTAGGAGAAAATTCTAAAATATCTATGTTAAATGATCGAGAAAATCACACCAGTTAGGTACAGTTAGGCAACGTGTAACTCAATTACAAAGTTAGGCGTTCTTTTTACTAGTTTTAGAAATAATATTTCAATAACTTGTTTTAAAGTTAAATATTATAAAAAATCATAAATTCATAGTTTTTCGTATACAAATACTAAATGGGCCTCTTATTCATCACCGAATCAAACATATATAGTTTACAATCCATAAAAAATCATACTTGGGCTTTAGCCTATACAAATACTAAATGGGCCTATCATTCATACGACTAACAGTTTTGTACTCCATCCGTTTTATAGTAAGTGTTCACTTTTCAAATGCACACACTTTTAAAAAATCTCACTAACTATATTTTTCGACAATCAAATATCATATCCGTCAACTAAAATCTCCTCTCATTGTTAGAATACAAAATGAATACTTATTTTAAGACATTCCAATATAGCAATGTAGGCACTTATTATGGACATAACGAGTAATATTTAAGATTTTTATATAAAATTATATTAAAATTATATTGCTCATATGGTTAAATACCCATGCACGTAGGCGTTTTACATAGTATTTTATTAAATGTTAATATTGATTAATATTTTGTATAATTTTTTTGAATGAATGATTTGACTTTATTTAATTGACATGATGTTTAGGTTGATCTTATTTAAATTTAACTATTGATAGCATGTTCTACACATTATGTGTGTTTAGTAGCACATAATGACCCATGAACAAATATGCGTCGTTGTCTCGTCTATTTATTTTCATCTCACGGTAACCTGTGAGATTGTGCCTTCATTCTGATATTTATAATACTGTTAATAATTTATTTATTTATTTATTTATTTATTTATTTTTTATTTATTTTTTTTTTTTTTTTTTTTTTTTAATTTAACTAATGATACATTCTCATTGGTCTAATCGAGTTTTTCAAAAAAAAATAAAAATCTTTCATTTTTTAGACATCTCTTACTATATAAGTGATATTTGATAGAGGTTAATATATACGAAGGTTACTATGTGTGTTTATGTGACTGGTATTTTTTCCGATTACTTGAGTTATTCAACCTTTTGTGTATGTTAACCTTCACATATTAAACTTATGAAATATATTATTAAGATTACTTTCGTAATCGGTAGCCTATTGATTACCAGTTTTTCCCAAATCTTATTTATTTGACTTCCTATATTGTTTGAAAAATATAATATGTTATGCAAGTTTAATTCGAACGAATATCAAAAGGAATCACATGCAAAAGGAGTCACATGCATATAGTTGGTGACCTAAGGTCCCAAGTCTATCTGTGAATTAAAATAACTAATTTAACACTTTAATCTTGCACGAATAAGAAACCCCATGTTACCAAAAATAAAAGTCCAATTAAATGCAACCAAAATTTAAAAAGCACAAGGAAAAAAAGTCAAAAGTTAGGGTAACCAAGCTGGATAGAAGATGGGCATTTAACATGATCACGAGTTCTCTTATTTTATACTTAAAGGTGATAAGTTGGACCATTTAATGTTAGAGTGTTCATATTAAGTTGCACTAAATTGTTCCTAACAACTAAAGCATATTTTCTAAAACTAAAACGGTAAAACCCACCTTTATTATATTGTTTTCTTTAATTCTTATATTTTGAATGAAAATTGATTGATGAAGTAAAAACATGTTAATTGTATGCATAAAAATAATAAAATATTAACTTGTGAAATACTCGTAGTTAGTTTATTTACTGCAACCAACAAAATACTGACAAACGAGTTTAGATATAAGATATAAAATTAAATATTTTTTTTGACATTTCAATCATTTCTCTGTTTTGTTTTATCACTTTGTAACTTGGTTCACGCCAATTCTATAAACCATATGTATAGGTAAATTCTGTTAGTTTGGTAAAGCCCCAAGCTAACTAGTTGGCTCGTATAGCATTCATCAGGGTTTCGTCTAGTTGTTTTCTATATAATATTTTATACACTTATGTAATTCAGTTTAATACAATTTTAGTTTTGTCTCTCATTTGTAGAAATTCAAGTTCAACAAATTTTACAAGACAAAGCTAAAAAAGCTACTCAATTCCACTATTCCACAAGTTCATTCGTTCATGGATCTTTGGCTTGTGAATGAAAATTTTGAGTTCAAATCACAAGACTTTGCGAAACCGCTTGGACCAAGCAGCTCATCAACCAAATCACACTTTATAGCTTGGACCATCGTATGATTTTTAACATGAACATAGATTCACGTCTATGCATTAAACCTAGTATTATCTTGATTCAAAAACTTCATAAAACCTACATATACATAATAACATATTGCCATGCCTTAAGATGAAAAGAGAAAAAAAATACTCAAAAGTTAGATTCAATGCTAAATCTATGAAAACACTTTCAATCCATCTGCGCAAGCCAAATAAAGAAAAACAGCCAACATTAAATTACTATGATACAAGAATCTGAAAAATCATGCTAAAATAACTAGCCTCTAACAATTAAACACTCAAATTGTCATATCGAGCATACCTACATTCCATTTATCTTGCATGCAGTTGTAGACATCTCAAATAAAAATGTACTGGCAGAAGTCTTAACTCAAGCCCACGATAAAAAATCCTATAAGCGACCACCATCATCACCGCAAAGCTACCTCCTATAACTTCTATCTTTGTGTCATATATAGTACCAGCTCGCAAAATCCGGTAAAGTACAACATAACAAAAGGATAAAGACAAAAATAACTCCTTTCTATGACTACGTGATCTATAACATAAATGAATATGGCATGTAAACCCATTGGGTTAGCAAAAGATACACGCATGAACGGTATCCTCATTTCCCTGAGGACTCATCGTTAACAGGCTCTAAAGAAGGATTACTGTCAGCTACCGTGTTAAACTCTGTTTCTGACAATGTTTGAGAAACTGGATCAATGCTTCTTGTTTCTGGTTCCAACAAGGGTTGATCAACCAAAGCAATAGTAGTGTCGGTATCGGGTTCCACCAAGGTTTCCAATACAGAAGCATTAGTAGTGTTGGTTTCTGGTTCCAATAAGGTTTGACTAGCCAAAGCATTAGCAGACTCAGCTTCTGGCTCCAATAGGGCTTGAGCGATTAGAGCATTGGCAGGCTCAGATTTTGGTTCCAATAAGGTTTGAGCAGCCACAACAGTAGCAGGCTCAGTTTTTGGTTCCAATGAGGTTTGATCAGCCAATGCAGCAGTGGTGTTGGTTTCCGAGTCCGATAAGGTTTGAGCAGCCCCAACAGTAGCAGGCTCGGTTTTTGGTTCCAATAAGGTTTGAGTAGACAAACCAGCAGTGGCGTCAGCTTTTGGTTTAGATGAGTTTTTACGTTGGTCACTTATTGAGCTACTAGCTTCTGAACTATGAGCTTCTGGTTTATTAGATGAAAAGGCACGAATAACCTTTTGGTAGAATCCCCATGATAGATTTTTCTCTCTAATGGGGCGTTGGCCATATGGATTTTCCGCTACAAACTTTTGAACATCCTCAGATGCTGCTAACCTTTCGAGATACATACGAAGGTCACCTTTTGGTCCTGTGATGACACATCAAGAATATGACAATGAGCAATTAGATAATGGGTCAATACAAATGATGGTTATAAGCGGGTCAAGCACAGGTAGGGTCAGGCTGGCAGACCCATTAACAGTTTGTCCATTTTTCTAATCTTTGTACATAAATAATGTATTAAATATAACTACATGGTATATTATTAGATTATATTAAAATACCATAAAATAAAACCATTTAAAATATTGTAAGCATTTAAATACAAGTTAGATGACTTTTGACCCGTTTAGCTTGATTCAGTTTTAGTTTTTCAATATACATATTTAACCGGTTTGACCCTTTATCAAACAAAGTACAACCTAAACTATCCGTTTCCATACAAAATAGTAACGGACTAAATTCCAACCTCTGTAAACATGTAAAATAATAAAATGAATAACTCAAAGATAATTAAACGGTCGTCTAGAGTGACTCACCTAAGTAGTTATCTTCCGTCTGCGAGCAACGGTAAGGATAAGGGAAGATTGCTGTATTCGGCTGAAAACGGGAATATGTTGCGTTAATAGATGAAACAAGTTTAACAAACGAACATATATAAATATACAAACAATATGGAAAAAATATCTGAAAATATAATGAGGATAGTAAACAACTGACGGGATTTAGTAGAGCCTTGTGCGGAGCATTTTCCACTAGAAGTGTATTTGATTCATCATACTCTCCTATTTCCCATGGGAGATCTGGATCTTTCTTTTCCCATAACTTTCTAAGTTCCTTTAAAAACAAGGTACTGTTAATGTTCTCAACAGTACGAAAACCAGTGTCAGTACAGTGATCTCGATCCTGCAAAAATATACAGCTTTCATCATTATTAACGAGAGCATAACAAACAATATTATTTAGCATAAATCATCTGCAGATAATTAACACTCTCCGCATAGGAATTAATGCCTCGAAATGAGATAAACAATTTAATAAAGTAAAATTGACTTACCCAACAGAAAAGCAGTTTGTCTTGATAGTCTTTCAAAAGGAAGTCAATAACCCGTTCAATATTATACCTGTACAAAGTTCATAAATAATTATGAGCACAAGTAATTACATAAAATATAAAACAAAAAAGCATAAGTGTATTACTAATAACCAGAACATACTGATTACCTTGATGTTGATGACCAGATACCTACGTTGAATGTTTTAAAGCAAAATCGCAAAAAATCATCACAATAAGGTCTTTTAAACACTGCAAAAGCAAACAAGAATCAAAATCAGCAACCTTGCAAGTATTTTAAAAATAAATAAAATGGCAAGATGGGCAGATTCAGTAATGGGTCAAAAAATTCGGGTTAAACAATGCTCTTTTTAGTAGGATCAAGAAGCATCTTTTTTGGTTCAAAGCAAGTCCAAGAATATCTAATAGGTTGGGTGGACGGACCGTCTCTCAAGCGATTCTTGTCAGGATAAATTGACCCGTAATCACTTTTTTGTTCAATTGCTTTTAATAAGATATTTATGCATTAATTGATATTACAAAAGCATTATTATTACAATAATTATTTAAATCTT
>CP139502.1:243611372-243696167 GCA_021014915.2 Artemisia tridentata subsp. tridentata
AAATTGGGCACCTTTTATCAAAGATTGCCAAAATAAGCCAAATGTTATTAATGTGGATTAGACAAATGAAAATTAAGCCAAATATAATTAGGGCGGATAAGACAAATGTCATGATTGTGGCCAGAGAGCGTCATAAACTGCCCCCTTACTGTACACTAATTTTCAACGTAACCAAATTTCAAATTGGGCAACTTTTCATCAAAGTTGGGCAGAATAAGCCAAATGTTATTAATGCGGATTAGACAAATGATAAGTAAGCCAAATATTATTAGGGCGGATTAGAGAAATGTAATGATTGTGGCAAGAGACTGTCATAAACTGATGCCTTCATGTCCACTAATTTACAACGCAACCCAATTCAACTTGGGCAATTTGTTGCCAAATTTAGCGAAAATAAGCCAAATGTTATAAACGGATATTAGATAAAAGTAAATTAAACCAAATATTAATAATGCGGATAAGATAAATGAAATGATTGTGGACAATGAAGTTCATATACGGCTCCCTTCCACTACAAGTACTACTTTGGAACTTTTTTTAAAAATTGGGCAATTGGGTTGAAACATAGCCCAACTAGACACATGGAATTTTACTTTGAGGTAGTTGTATGTGACCTACGTATGGTATTCAAAAAAAGTATACTAGTCGCTAATTGTATTTTAAAATTCGTCAACAAGGTTGAAACATTTCCCCAATAGGCATATGTTGTTTTTACTTTTAGATACTTGTATGTGACCTTGATATGGTATTGAAAACACAATGTCGTATGTTTCTCTTCCTAAAATAACAAACATACAACAAATACGCCATGACCAGCAGTAACAAACACTGCCAGCAGAAACTAAACAATGCTACCAGCAGGAACCATGATCGGCAGAAAATACGCCATGACCAGCAGGAATGAAACTACACTAACAGCAGCAATGAAAATAAACATTATTCTAATAATTCCTAACAAACTGTTGAGATTCTTGTATTTTAAAATTGGTCAACAAGGTTGAAACATTTCCCCACTAGACATATGTTTTTTTTACTTTGAGATACTTGTATGTGACCTAGATATGGTATTCAAAAATATTAATATTCGCTAATTGAATATAGAAACAACGTACAGTTAAATGATTTAAGTTAATGGGTAAAGAATTTGGAGGGTCAGCAAAAATTGAATAATGTTTGGGTCAGGATGGTTTAATGTGGAGAGTGCTGACGTTGACTTGTATATGGATAGTGGAGGCAACGCATATGAGTTGGATATGGAGAGGTAATGAGGTTGTGCCTGAAAAGGTGAACAAGGGAGCAGCTAGTAGAAATACTTAAAACTTTACGTGCTGCGCATGCTCAAGATGGTTCTGCTGTTGAAGATGTTGCAAAAGTTGCTAAGACTGATTCTACTGCTGAGAATCATGTTGATTCTCCTGCTGAGAATCAACTTGATTCTACCGCTGACATATTGGATGATGCTAACAGTCTGGCACATGCAATACTACAACTGAAGTATACCAACTCATCAACCCCCAAACATTGGATGATGCTGATGTTACAGGGGGACAAGAATCACAACCACAAGCACAAAAATAAGGTATTAATAAAAATTTTAGCAACACGGACCTGTAAGCACTTCCTAACGCGGATATACCAGTCACGGGTGTGATAGTCATATGTGTCGCCGCTATCATAGAATGTCACCACTCCTGAACGTATATGAAACTGGGCAAGACACCAGTGTTTGTCCGTTTGGTTGATCGGAATAAAAACCTACAATATACAGGGTTTCGGATGAATCCTTATAGTAGGCGACATATCAATAATTACGTATACTATCTTTAAACGGCCAAAAGACCAGACTTTTAGTAAAAAATGGTCATATACAACAACTTGACTCATCATGTAACTTTAACCGCCCACACATAAACGTAGTACCTGATCCACATCGCTCCATGGACAGGGATACCTCTGGCCATCTGCGTAAAAAGATGGTGTGCCGTTTTGAAGAAGAAGCTGAAAAAAGTAACAGCTAACCATCGCCCAGTTTGCATTATTAGGTCTTACATGCCACATGTAGTCAACCCACAAGTCTATGTGCTGCAAATAAGTGTTTTAACAAAGGGTGAGAGGTAACCTTATTTATGAATTAGAGTATGCATGTACGCTCACCTGCTCAGTTAGCCAACCTTTTCTACCAGGGTCTAAGCAAACTAGGCGTAGCCAGAAATTTCGATCAACGGTGTGGTCTTCGGACCATGGAAATTTACACTGGTGAGTGTACCCCGGTTGACCAAGAAATACTTCAATATCATCGGTGAGCCAGACATTTTCCACGGTATGGAACCATCGAGATAGATCCTACAAACGTGGGTAAATTTATAACATATAATGTAAAAGAGGTAACAAAAGAAAATGTAAATCAACTTTAGATCATGGCAATACCTCAACCCAAGGTTGAACTCTTGTCAGCAATTCAGCGGTACGTGGGTTATTAACGTCAGGGCCGTGTTTCTTAATGCTAACTATAACCTTTTCCGCATTTTCTGATTTCGAATCAGGTTCCAAATAATTTCGCCTCTTGCTCGGTGGTAACCGAGCCAAATATCTTTGATAGTGTTTCGAATTCAGAAACGATATTCTGCGTTTCTTCTTCTCCTCCTCCATCTTCAACATGTTTTCTTCTTCCAAGCGCAACCTCTTAGCCGCTTCCTGTCTTTTCATATTATCTTCTGCCATCATCTTCTCTTCTTCTAACTGCAACCTCTCTTCCTCTGCCAACGCCCATCTCAATTCCTCTTGAATAAGATACTCCTGCAACAGGATATTGTGGATTACATATGCCGCACAAATAATATTACGCTATAAATCGGGTATACGGATAATTTGGAATAACGTATTCTACCTGAGCTAGTTCTTCGTCAGAATCAGGCAAGGCAATCAATTTCATGTAAAATTTATTAAGTGAATGGCAAAATTCAGAACTCGTGTTAGGAAAATGTGACTCAATATCCAGTTTCTCCTGTCAAATCATTATATTTTTTGTAAAAAAGTACAGGGTGGATGTCAAAGTAGGTACTCATATTTTTTTTGAAATGTACCTGCAGTCCGCCAGGTCTCTCACGAGCAAGAACCTGTAATATTATAACATGTATTATAAACCCGTATATACAGAGTGCATACTATTGACATAGTAAGCTGAATAAAACGCAACCTCAATAATAATCTCAAGTTTCAATACTTGGCCATTAAGCTCAGCAAGGACACGGTCCTTAAGCCTCTTGGTTGGTGAACTATTACCAGCCCTACGTTGAGTGGAATTTACTTTCAACGACTCACTGACCCGTTTGCGTGCCTTTGACAACCTGTTAAGATAAGCATCGAAGAGGGTGTAATTGGATGTGGCTGCAGCCCTGGGAACGTAGTTTTGGAAGAATTCTTGGCTCTGTATCCACCATGAAGACTCGTACTCCGGTGTATTCGGCTTGAGATCTAAACGTGTATTCGACTCCTACAAATAAACGGGGACAAATAAAATATGTAACCTTACAACTGTTTGAACGACAATTATATCTCACAAGTAACTTTGTGCGCCTAATGTTGACTTTTGAAGATAGTGCAGCTTCAAGTTCATTAGATACTAAATACAACTATTGATTGTGATTATTGTCAGATACTCTTGATTGTGTTAACCCCATTGTCAAATCTACTTCATTTGCAAGCAACTCTTTGTGATTGATTTTTCAAGGGATTATATAGCCTTAAGGGGAGGTTAATGGAATTAAATTTTGGGTTGGTTTAGAGTTAATTGGGGATTTGACGTTAGTCACACATCATTCATTGCTGCCGATTGACCATCTCATTGCTGCCGGTTGACTTAACGTTGCTGCTGGTAGTGTTTTTTAGTCAAAGGTACTCTGCTTGACTTCATTGCTGCGGACGTTTAAGAATTTGGGGGGATTAATTTTGGGAATAAATTAAATTCAAATTAGTCAAAGTTTACGCGAGAAATTTAGAATTTAGATCTGCTAAATTTGGAAACCGTATTCACGAACTAAATATTAAATTCCTCTCCCAAAATAACCGCAGTCTCTCAAATCAATTGCACATCTCATTCCTTCTTATTTGCACATCTCAATCCCTGATTCAACACTATGGCAACCCTTGAATACAAAGAAGATCACAACAAAGTTGGATTTCCTAAGAATTGGCTTGCCCACATGCATATGGCTTGTGGTAAAGGCAGTTTGAAAACCATATTTGGTACTCAATTCACCAAGGTTCTGCTGTAACCAAGAATTGGCTAGTCCTGAGCAAACGGCTACAGGTAAAGACAAGTCAAATCCGTTTATAGTTGATGATTTACTAAAAATCATATGGTTATCAATGTAATATGGTCTTACACACAAAAACATTGGCTACTCCAGTAGTGATGGCTATTGGTAAACAGACATCAAATCCAATAATTTTCAATGATTCACCTCTCACAGGAGATAACACACCTGGAAGTGATGAGAATAGTATGAAACTTAAGTGATTTGATGTACACATTGTCATAGTAGCAGTCAAGATCAAGAGAATTACATGGTAACCAGCTTAATTGGAGATGATTATATTATGTTGCTGCTTTTATATAGAGGTTGCTGCTGGAAATGTTTGCTTTAAAGATGTTGCTTCTGGTTACTTAATCTTGCTGCTGCGCAAGTGCAATCCTGCTGGTAGCTTTGGTGTGTTCCTGCTGGCAGTGTTTATTGCTGCTGGTCGTTGCTTATTTTTTAGTCGTATTACAGTTATTCTAGTTACACTTATTCTAGGATCATAGTTCATTAGTCATTGTCTTCTTCACAATCTTATATTTAGTTTCCGCATAAATATAAGTTTGTCATACAGAGATTTTTATTGGCTCAAAGATCAATCAAGGCGTCGATCCTACAAGTTGGAAAGAAAAAGACAATGCAAACTCGGGAGGAGGAAAGAGAAATGTATACTCCGGAAGAGAGACATGATGACATAGATGATTTGGTTCTGCAACTTAGAAAGAAGCATAAGGGATAGTACAAAAAAAACAGGCTCCTACCTATGTGTGTTCATTGCTCTCCTTAAGATTATTCATTATATTCGGCGTAGTGATTAATTTTGTTTCAATTCAAGAAAAAGAAAAAAAGATCATTGCTCAACAGGGATTCAACAATTTATTTTACATAAATACAAATAGAAAAAAATAGTGACCTCTGAAAAAAGGTAGGAACGGTCGCTTCTTTTGAATGGTGACTTCATAGACCATGCAATAGCTCTTGGAATCACATTAGGGTCTTTACTCCACCAACGTTCAGATCTTTCAAAAGACTCGAGTATCCAAATCTAAACAAATTGTAAAACACAAACATATCAATCAGTCCATCAAAATGTTCGGCTGAAAAATATATTATTAATAAAAATAAATACAAACCTGGAAAGCAAATACAAATCCAGACAAAGTATAGGTCGGAACAGATTTTGGGTTTTTCTTCAATACTAAAAGGTGGTTATCCGTGTGCTTATCCATTACATTATGAAGTTGGTCATATAAATGGGTCCAAATATGTTCACCCCACGGAAATGCATTCCAAGCTTCTAGGTTTTCAACCAACCTCATCAATGTGTCATCAACTTGGGATGTCAATAAACGACCCATAAAGATCACCTCTAAGACTAACAAAAGAGATATCCGTATTGCGTCTTCATCACATAGCTTGCGAAACTGCTCTTCATCCTCGATGACACCAATAAGGTCTAAGTTGGTTACAATCAAACCTCGCTTGTCAGGAAGCACCCTATCACGAAATTTGAGAGCACCAGAAGTGTATAACTCAAAGCTCACACTTCCAAACCGCAACCCCGTCATTAGACAAAACTCAGGACGACCAAAATGCAAAGTATGTCCATCTAGGTAATAGATAAAGGGCATATCATAATGAGACTCGTCCACTCTTCTTTGTTTCCGTACCATATAGTCAATGAGGTGTGTTTCATGTTCAAAGTATAACAAATCCAACCATTTTCCAAAGCATGTACTCCTAAACAAGTTCCGTCGTTTTGCGTCTAATTTCCGATTTATCATCCAAAAGTAGTTGAGTTTGCTACTAATGATTAGTTTAGCTTCATAGTCCTAAAAGGAAAAAATATGTTAACTCAGAACATACAATTCATAACAAAATAAGTTGGAACACATGTATACAGCCAAAGTAAACACTATCATACACAGTTCAGATGATTACAACTTAACTACAACCACTTAGTGTTGGACGATAAGAATAGGGTGTTTTGCTTATGACCTTATTTGAATCAGGCATGGCGTATCAGATACAACCCAAAATCGTGGCTTATCAAATACATCCCAAAACAAAAATCAAATCATAATCCACATAAATGCATAAACAAACAAACAACACTATATTATACCAGATAAACAAAAATCAATAACGATACAAAACAAATGTAATAAAGATTCGTAATACGCTGTACATACCATATTATACCACATTTTTTCGAATCAAACAAACAATCGACGGTGTTAAATGATTTTATTGGAACACTGTTCAATGAACAGTTACTCTGTTTTCAGATGACAATCAGGGAAAACAATGGTAGTAGATTGGAGATTGAAATAATAGTGTAACAAGATAAACAAGCGCGAACATAAACCCAGTTTATTTTTTTTGACCGTGATTGTCAAACGAGATGGAGGGAAGAAGTGTATAGAGGAGATGCTGTTTGTTTTTAAATTTTTAATTTCGAATACGGTATGAACAGTAATGAAAGCAGTGAACAGTGTAAAATTTTTGAAATGACCAAAAAACCATCTGTAAAGTATACGGTTGCCCAACAAATAAAAGTTGCCCAAAATACACTACCGTACCATACGTGAATATACGGTTGCCCTTGGGCTAAGGGGGGAATTTTTTGAGATCGGGACAGATACTCTTAGCACTTGGGCAATCGGGCTATTTTAGTAATTATCCTTAAAATAACTACTCCGTACAAATTGGCTGGTCAATTACGTCAAACAGGTCTAAAGTACCGATTTAAATGTTTGGACTAGTAGTGCACTACTTTTCTCTTGATTGAAGAGTGTCATGTCATACAACTGCTGATTTAGATTTTCCATAACCTCGTTATCTTGTGATGTATATCGACATGCGACTTGATAATGAGTATATGTGATTCAATAAAAGTTGTTTGTGTGTGTTTAAACTCTATTTTTCTACAAGGAAAGAGGAGTGGGATACCCAATTTTGGTATAATCTGAACCAAGAGAAACATTAGCTTTCTACTCGCTTCACAATTAGCCACAAGTGCTTTCGTTCTTGAATATTTTAGTTTTAGGTAGATGGGTTTAGACAACGTTGATCCGGTTCAGAACTAGACTTGAATGAAAGATGCCAGTCACTTATTCAATATGGAGAGCGTTTTTTTTTTTTTTTTTTTTTTTTTTTTTTTTTTTTTTTTTTTTTTATGTGTATCACTTTTGTCGCTACAATTTAATTTGTGTGTGTGTGTTTTTTTACATAATTATATCTTTGATATCCAACTCTAAAATTTTGAATTTTAGACAGATTTTGGAGTTTCGGATACTAGATTTGGTAACTGATTTTTTTTTGCGGATATGCGATTTTAAACGCTCTTTGTTTTGACAACACTCATCTGGTAATCAGAGGTGCGCAACAACAGGTTACAAAGAACACGACACAGAAAGCAGAAAATAAGAATACGATGTTGCTGCCAAACGCGCAGATTTATTTATTGAAGAAACTAACTCAAAACTCCAATTGATACAAAGGTAAATCCCTACCCTTCACGGTATATATAGACTAACCAATACACGTTAGACTATAACTAGGATTGTATTAAACCTAACCTAAATCAACAAGGATTACTTCACGTTAGGATAAACTTTGGATGAGTTGGACTAACACTCCAACTAGGATTCTGAAGTCTGATCCACGCCATAACAGCCACAATCATTCTTCAGGAATTCATCAACAATCACCCCCTGAATTTCTGAGTTGAAGAGGGTAACTCTTGCACACCAAGTAACGATCTCATCTCCTTGAATCTTATACGCGCCAAGGCCTTCGTTAATGGGTCTAGGTTCTCTCCAGATCAAGGTTGCAAAAATCGTGAATCGGTAGTCGGGCGGTCGACCCCCTGTAGCTTGTAATCGGTCTAAGCGGGATTAATCGGTGATTAATCGGATTGGCATTTTCGACAAGTTTTTTGTATTTCCGGCAAGTTTTAGGTATTTTCGGTAAATTTTAGGTATTACTGGCAAGATTTTTCTTAAAAAAATATCTTAAAATAGATATAAACAACAAGTATAAGTTATTAAACAATTTTACGGCGAGTTTTGGGTATTTCCAGCAAGGTTTGACGGTGTCGGGCAAGCTTGACCACCGTTGACCGTCATTAACCATCATTGACCATGGTTGACCGAGTTGTTTGACCGATTTATAAAAATCGAAAAGGTTGGTGGCCTTGTAGCACCTAATCGGCGATTAATCGGCCTTGTAGGCCTTGTTTTGCAACACTGCTCCAGATACATGCTCAACAATTACCTGCACGTTTTCCATACACTCACGAATGAAGTGATATCGAGTGTGGATGTGTTTGCTCCTTCCATGAAAGACCGGGTTCTTTGATAATGCAATTGCTGATTTGTTATCAACTCTTATTATCACTTTTTGTCTTTCCAATCCTGTCACTTCCGCCAATAACTCCCTAAGCCAAATTGCTTGACACGCAGCTGCAGTGGCTGCCATGAACTCAGCTTCACACGAAGATAATGCCACGGTAGCTTGCTTTTGTGAGCACCATGTAATGGGCGATGTACCAAGGTAGAAAACATGTCCAGTAGTGCTTCGTCCATCATCAATGTCAACATTATGACTACTATTACTATATCCTACCAATTTCATGTCATCACTACGATTGTATTTAATACCAAACGAAGTCGTACCTTTAAGATAGCGTAGGATTTGCTTGATAGCACGAGCATGTGATTCTCTTGGACTTTGCATATATCGACTAACCACTCCAACCGAGTAAGTCAAATCTGGACGAGTGTGCAAGAGGTAACGCAAGCAACCTACTGTTGGAATATGTATATCATAACAATTATATAAAACATAAACACATGAACATCAAAGCATGCAGCGGAAGAATAGATCTAATACTTGTAATTAATTAACCAAAGTAAAAGAATATGTGTACATTTGATTTCTAGTTAAACAAGAAATCGATTATCCAAGAACGAGCAAAACCCTAAATTAGGGTTTATAGAACTCAACTAAAACTTAGTCGAATGGGCAAGATAACACAAGAAAAAGTATGCTTGATCTTCGTTCTTGTACACACGTATTAGTAGCGTTTCAATGAGAAAAGCTAGGTTCTTGATCACAAAACAAACCCAACACTTGGTTTGAGCTCAACAAAAGTCGATCCTATGGGATATAGGAGGGGGCCGATCATTGAGCACAAAGGGAGAGAAGAAGAGAAGAAGTTAGGGTTGCTTAGGAACAAGATTAGAGAATAATGAATACAAGGGGTCTTGTATTTATACACATCTCAACTTGTTATCCAAGCTAGGGTAGGAAAACCCTCTCCTCTCCATGGGTCGGCCGAACTATCAAGCCCAAGGGGAATTCTAGATTCTTCTTGGCTTGTTTCCTTATTTCCGTCTCCCTTTAACATTTAACGACCATTAGTTAACTCCCGTTAAGTACTAACGTCCGTTAAGTGTTTATTTGTGAAATTTAATAATTAAACATAACTTAATATATTAATTATTAAAACATTGAAACTCATACGTAATGTGTGCAATCCCGAAGTCTCATGTTCGAAACTGGTCATACGTATATTAATTTATATCCATAAACTTAACAGCTCTCACTTGGATATGCATTAATATAGTAATGACATTGGTTAGTCTAGCATAACACCCCAATGCCCCCAGATCGACCCTGAGTATGGTTTTCTGGAAAAAACCTTTTGATGATTCATCATCATACTTATCCTTTTGTTTCTAATACCACGTTAATATGGATATGGATCTAAGTCATTCCATAATTAACTATTCTGTTTCTCGTTATTTATAATTGATCAAGATTACCAAATCATCTGAACGTATTCCAGATAGATCTTGGGCATAGCCATGCAAACATCTTGTCAACCCTATGAGGGGCCCAACAGTATTATACTTCAAAACAAATTTGAAGGAACAAATCCTTTCTTGACTACAAGCATAACCCTTGAACTTTGCATCACCTCTGAAAATAGCCCTTATAACTACCAGTTACGGATAGCGTTAGACTATCTTACAGAAAATGAGCTACATCCGCGGCTGTTATCTGGTATCTCTAGTCTGAGGATAAATATTCATGATTTACTTTAATGACAAAGATCCATAAAGTACAATCATGTGGTTGGGATCTGTCCTATATTCAATTTATCCATTATTGAATATCATGTGAATTTGGCATGTACAACGCATCAATATACTTAAGTATATTCTATCAAAACTCAGATTTGTCTTAATTCAATAATACTCCCATATTATTGATCGACAACGGACTATTTAGAATAACATAAGTTATTCATGGATTTAAACATGCAAATATATGATACAATTTATTATTAATGAAAACAAACGTACCAAGTACTTTAATTCATTGTAAATAATAATTGTTTAACATCCCTTATCCAAATACTAAATAGATCAATGCATGATAATTCCCATTAATGAATTATACCTCAAGTCATGTCAAACATACTTGTTGACAAGGCATAAATCAACTAATTTTGATCTATCGGAATTTTGAGAATACTTATTTCAAGAATTTAATTAGTGAAATTCTTGTATGTGTGCATTCATCTGCCTAGATATTGCCACATAATATTTCATAAAATGCGTGACATCCTCAACCACGAATTTATGACAAAAACTATCAAACCTTTTATAGTTTAAAGTATTCTAATCCTTTAATGTATAATGCAACTATGCTTATAGTTAAGCATAACTAGTACTCATGGCCATTAACAAGGATGAACTCCCACCATGACTAGTATTGAGTGTCATCTCAATCTTATTAGCATCATTGTATGCAAACAACAATATGCTCTTTAAAATTCCGTAAACTTTAATATCCATCGTGTAATGTTTGATACCTTCAAATCTTTCAAGATTTGTCAACTATATCAATTACGCAACAATTTGCCATATGGTTCATACTTAGAATTTAGGAGCAACTCCAGGATGAGGATGTTAATTCTAAATCCAACCATATCCATTACACTTAGTTATCTAATAACTTTCAATTAGATATTAAATCCTTGTGTCAAACTTAGATTTTATTCATGTCATATCTTTTCAAAGATATGTTTCTATCTAGACTTTCTAATAGTATATCATGTTTATTAGAATCAATTATTTTACCGCTTATGTTCATAACAATAAACATATATTCCAAGGTTGTATGTTTATTTTCTAAATCTTCACGTGAAGTTTCATTCCAAACTAAGACTTAACATTTAATGTTAATGGAATGTTACTTCCTATATGTTATACAACATATATGAAATAAGAAAATAAATATATATAACACTCCCACTAGCTTTCAGGAATATTAAGGAAATATCTTATTTTAATTATAAATCAAAACTTAGCTTTAATAACTAAACATAAGTATATCTCCTAGATGCATGCATTAATCCATTCATAAATGATTGTTCTTTGTATACTTCTAAAGATTATTTGAATTCAAATACTCCTTTCAATTACTTATCGTCCTCGCACAAGTAATTACTCAAGAAAGAGTTTTGATATTCCATTGTTAATTTCATATAAATGAAACTAAGAATGACAATCATAATCTTTATACATTTAATGTGCCTAGAAAGAATTTCAATCACAGTCAATTGCTTAAGTGTGATTGATAATCTTTTCATACATTAAATATGTATACAAAATTTTGTCCATTATGATTTCTACTCAAAAATTTAAATCTCTAGGATTTTCATTTCCTTTGTAGAAACTCACCTTCATTCTATAGTGTAACTATAGAGTTTAAGATCAACTACGTTTCCAAAACTAGTTATCTTCCTGGACTGCATCTCATCATTCATAGTATGAGTAATTTGCCAAATTCAATATTTGCAATTTATCAACAGGTTTACCATAGTCCTGTAACTCATAATCCTCAACATATTATCCAAATATTTGAGACATCCTTGCGGATCTATGAATAAGAATTCCATCATCTTGAGATTTAACATTAACATGTTTAATCCTCATTATGACTTTGCTAGTGTATTTTTAGAAGATTATGTATCTTGTAATTTTATCTTATCAAGATAAAACTCCCACTTGCCTTTTGCAATTTATAGATTATCTATAAATACTTAGCAAGTAGAGCAACACAAAATTGTTCTCTTATGGGATATTACAAATACATATTGACAGTTCCTTACATTAGTTTGTTAATAACCTACTCAAAAGCAGTTTAACAAATTCAGAACTTCAATTTTTAAGACTTAATGTGATTCATCACATTCCATAATAAATGGTGTCTTATTAATCTTCTAGGTTTGAGTCTAATTGAGTATATACTACTCAATTTTCTAACCTTGATAACTTTTGGAAGAATAGAAGATATAGTTATCTTAAATCAAACAATATAACAAGAGTTTGATTTTCCTAACTGAAAATACCATAAACATTATGTATTTCATTAGGATTAATATTGTAAGTCAATCTTACAATATGTGAGATAAATATATTTCGTTTTGGCTTACCTATTTACCAACTAAGTCAAGTTAATGGTATAATAGAATTTCCAAGCCAATTGCATGCTATATAACATAAGTACCTTTTGATCAAGTCACTTCATGTCCATGTCTTACCAAGAAGACATAAACTGTTATAATCCCAATATACGTTATAAATCATTGATCAGCTCAATGACTTCTTGTATATGTCTTAATTAAAAAACATAACAAGTTAACGTCTTACTTATTATAAGTCTTGTAACAAAAAGACTTCATATTTATATCTTTACAATACAAAATATAAACATGTATAACTAAAGTAATCATGAACACCACAATTTGGTTTTAATAGTAATTTCAAGTTAATTTATTACTTCATATATTTATGACATTCCAAGAATACATAAATATTCAAATTTGAAGTAGTATAAGATTACTTCATTTATTTATATCATTGCAATAATACATAAATATTCAGTTTGAAGTAGTCTTATTATCATATTGACACTTGTTCTAATAATTATCTAATTTAAAAACTTGCAAATTAACATAGTTTCATTACATCAGCTGAGGCTGCTAGTAATGAAAGTATGTAATTTACCTTGTCATTAATATCTATGTCAAGGTCTCACTTACACTAGATATTAACTGCAAGTGTTCTATTAATTAGACGTGACTAAATCACATTAGAACATTAATCTCTTACCTTGCAGTCAAGAGAATCCTTTAAATCATATTCCTTTGTGTTGTTGCTTGCACACAATAAAGACTTCTCCCACTTGTGCATGGAACAACATCATGTATCATATAAACAACACGTCAATCGTTTGTTTATGTGATCAATATGATTGTGTCATAGATATTAGTAGATATAGGACCACCTTGTCTAGTAAGGAAACGTACATGACTATCCTTAAAACCACAAGTGTCTATAATTGGAAAGTAATTATCTCAAGAGATTCTAGAGATAATCTGGGTTACTACCAAGATATCAAAGCTTGTAGCTCCCACTGAATTACAGATCATTACACTAATACATATAATTCAGTAATTACAACACAATGCTCCCACTGGATTTGACAACATTATAAGTGTTTCATAACCAGTAAAAGTAAATAGTGTGTTGTTTACTTTCCTACACCTTTGAGGAATCACATACGTAACAATTACTTAGGTATTCAAAGAATGTATTCTACTTTGTAAATGATGGAATATCCATCAATGCAATTAACTTGAAAATAATTGGGCATGCAATTTCTTCCTCAATTTGACTACCATCCCCACAATGGTATGTAGCATCTTTAATTGGTCAAAGCACAACAACTAGATAAATCATTCTAGTTTGCCTTTTACCAATTTGCGGTAACTAGTCTAGCTTCTAATTTTAATAACTCATAAAATGTGCAATTTTCTTAACTATTAAAATTTGCTATGAGTTATTTCTTAGAATTTAGACAATTCTAATTTTCCTATTATACCTTTCTCATTCATGAAAAGGAATAGGGTTAAGTCTCACTCTTCTCAAAGAAAGTAGACTAGGTTTATTCTTTTAGTAAAGTTGACTCTAGCCAAAACCCCTACGGGTGTAGATCAATTTACCACTAAAAGAATGCCCCACGTTTACGGTTTTAACGTTGCATTTATACATTAAAAGAATTTACAAAATTCAATTTTAGTATTTTCGATAATACAATTTTTTCAAGAAAAATTAAACACCCATGGTAAATAACATTTAACCATTTAATTTTCACTGAAAACTAGGATCCAAATTGACATAGTTTCATCACATCAGCTTTGGCTGCTAGTAATGAAAGTACTCAATAAGGTACGAGTCGAACTCAATTGCCAATCTCAAATTGCAATTCCTAGAATTATGGGATTTACATATTTTGCCAACCTCAGTTGCAAATGTAAGCATGTTTTATCCCCATCTTTATGCCTTGAGTGACTAGTCCATCTTACTATCAACTCAATTAAGTTAACCAACTTAAGAAACTTGCAAATTAACATAGTTTCATTACATCAGCTTTGGCTGCTAGTAATGAAAGTATGTAATTTACCCTTTGATTACCATCCATGCTCGTCCATCTTACGACAAATGGAAATAGTAATCTCAGGTGTTTCCGTTTCATTGGATGGCATATAGCTTAAATTAAGGGTAGTAATTTTGATGTGTGTAATCAAAATATGTACAAAGATGTCATGCATTCATCTTGTATCATATGTTAAAAAAAAACTTTTATACATTATTTCTTTACTAAGCTTAAATCAACAAAGTTTTAATTGATGGCGTTGAGAAACTTACAACATTGCCTTAAGATGCTTCGTACATATAATGGTTGTACTTGGTAAGTCTAATTTTGACGCACAAGCGGGCGGAGAGACAGAATGGAGTCTCTTTAAGGCCACAATTTAATGCGAAACCAACCTTAAACCAACCTTATAGTTTGTCAACAATTAGGTCCGCCGTTCGACCATCTTTGTACAGTTGCATCAATCAATTAAAAGTTTAAGATTTTTAAAGCTTAAAACCATGTTTCACCATTATTAAGTCAAGTTTAATTTTTATTTTAAAATTACCCTTTGCTTACTATCATGTCACAACATATATAAATAAATAGCAATTAACATAAAAAATTAAACGACATAAATAATGGACATGCTAAGTAAATCAATTAACATATATATATTGATCTAAGACTCCCATTGGTTTTCGAGCTAGGTACCAATGGACCACATACACCAATTACTTGGTTGCGTAAGTCCTACGATAAATATATACAATAACACACATAATTGATTGTGACGATTCAAATGGGTCTTCCCTAATTATATGATTAATTACCTTTTGAGTAATTTAACTTGTCAATACAATTTTATTACTAAAAAACCCTAATTAATTTGTATAAATCGCCAACATATAGCATGTAATCAAAACAAGCACGTAACAATTACTACAATTTAAATATAATCCATGACAAAACATGCATGTTTTCGTCATAGATTCCCACATAGCACTTATTATAACATGATTAAGTCTATCGTACGCATATCAATTAATGACATATCACAAATATTCATTAATTATTCACATAAAAAATTACATGTAACCTAGGGTTTCTACAAGTTTTACAAAACTAAAACCCTAATTATAATAATAAATGGTAATCGACCCATATATAAAAAAATTAGGGTTTACTAATTTTTAAAACCCTAAAACACCATAAACATGTAATAATCATAAAGATCCAATTTTTATGTGTTTTGATAATTAATTATACAGTATTAACGGCTCTTGATGCCACTGTTGGAATATGTATATCATAACAATTATATAAAACATAAACACATGAACATCAAAGCATGCAGCGGAAGAATAGATCTAATACTTGTAATTAATTAACCAAAATAAAAGAATATGCGTACCTTTGATTTCTAGCTAAACAAGAAATCGATTATCCAAGAACGAGCAAAACCCTAAATTAGGGTTTATAGAACTCGACTAAAACTTAGTCGAATAGGCAAGATAACACAAGCAAAAGTATGCTTGATCTTCATTCTTGTACACACGTATTAGTAGCGTTTCAATGAGAAAAGCTAGGTTCTTGATCACAAAACAAACCCAACACTTGGTTTGAGCTCAACAAAAGTCGATCCTATGGGATATAGGAGGGGGCCGATCGTTGAGCACAAAGGGAGAGAAGAAGTTAGGGTTGCTTAGGAACAAGATTAGAGAATAATGAATACAAGGGGTCTTGTATTTATACACATCTCAACTTGTTATCCAAGCTAGGGTAGGAAAAATCTCTCCTCTCCATGGATTGGCCGAACTATCAAGCCCAAGGGGAATTCAAGATTCTTCTTGGCTTGTTTCCTTATTTCCGTCTCCCTTTAACATTTAACGACTGTTAGTTAACTCACATTAAGTACTAACGTCCGTTAAGTGTTTATTTGTGAAATTTAATAATTAAACATAACTTAATATATTAATTATTAAAACATTGAAACTCATACGTAATGTGTGCAATCCCGAAGTCTCGTGTTCGAAACTGGTCATACGTATATTAATTTATATCCATAAACTTAACACCTACTACCTTTCGATATGGAGTAGCTTCAATTTCTGGTTCATATTTACCTTTCGACAACTTGAGATCCTTTTCCATTGGATATAAAGTTGCATTGCAATCTTCCATACCAACTTCTTTTAAGATTTTCAGTGCGTACCTCTCTTGCTTGATCTTGATACAATCCTTTTCTTGTGATACTTCAATCCCCAAGTAATACGTTAACTCACCAAGATCCAACATTTCAAATTGAGATGCCATTCTTTTCTTGAACTCATTGATCCAATCTAAGTTTGTCCCAGTCACGAACAAATCATCTACATAAACCGCAACAATGATAAATTCTCCCTTGGTTACCGCTTTATAAACCGCCTTTTCTTGCATGCATTGTTGAAAACCCATCTCCTTTAAAGTACTATCGAGCTTTATGTTCCATGCCCTTGGAGCTTGCCTTAGGCCATACAACGATTTAGCTAACTTATATACTTTTCCTTCCTCTCCTGGTTTTTCAAAGCCCTCGGGTTGAGTAACATATACCTCTTCCTTTAAGTCACCATGCAGAAAAGCCGTTTTGACCTATGTAGCACTGGGACGGGAACGGAACGGGACGGGAACGGGACCAGGGTACGGGGAACCGCAAAACTCAAAAATTCAAGATACGGGTACGGCAACAAAAAAATATAAAAAAATAAAAATATATTAAACAAATTCCAAAATAGATATATATTGTGTATAAATTAATAAGTATAAGGACCAAATATAAACTTGTAAAGATATTGGGGGTTAAATGTTTAATTACACAAACCAATCTTACACTTTTTATGTAACAATTTACAAGTTTCAAGGACTAAAAGCATACACACTTTCTTCTTCATCTTCTTGATTTCTGGCAAAAAACAGAGAGCGAACAGAGAGCAGCACCGGACCAACACGCTTTCTTCTTCATCTTCTTGATTTAAAAGGTTAAAACCCTAAAAGTAAATAGAAACGTCGGGGGAAACGTGGGGGAAACGTCCCTCCCCCCAAGCCGGAAACGTGCAGGAAACGTTTCCAGGGCGTCCCCAACGCGTTTCCGTCCCCATGGCGTCCCTGAAACGGGTACTTCACCCAAAATGCCGTCCCCGTGCTTCTTAGGTTTTGACATCCAAATGATGAATCTTCCATCCTTTCCCGGCTGCGAGAGCAATCAAGAGTCGTATGGTCTCGAGTCGAGCTACTGGCGCGAACACTTCATCTAAGTCAATGCCGGGTTGTTGTACATAGCCTTTAGCAACTAAACGCGCTTTGAACTTCTTGATTGTGCCATCGGCGTTTCTTTTGATCTTAAACAACCACTTTAACCCGATTGGTTTAACACCTTTAGGAAGAAAAACGAGTTTCCAAGTATTATTCTTTACAATGGAATCAAGCTCGTTTTGCATTGCTTTTACCCATTGAGGTTTTGACTTCGCTTCATTATAATTTCTTGGTTCCTCGTCAATTGTCACCATTAGTTCATTAATGTTAAGTTGGTAATCACCTAACCTCGTTGGTAAAACCTTGTTTCGAGCTGAACGACGTGTCGCGATCGGTGTAACATCATTACGTGGTTCCTCTTCATCACCTTCTGAATTGTGAACAGTAGCGGGGCTGTTAACAGCCTGATGTGGGCTGTTTTCGTGAACAGTAGCAGGGCTGTTCTTGTGAACAGTGGCAATGGTTTCATCGTTATTCATAAACTGATTCATATCAGATTCCTGTAGATTGCCCCATGTAACAGAAAACATACCTGGTCCTTTTCCTGATTGGTTTGTCTCATCAGATGTGGTTTTTAAACTCCAATTCCAAGCTCTTTTCTCATCACAAACTACATAAGCACTTATAATGATTTTAATTTCAAGAGGGTTGTAGAGACGAAACCCACCTGAGCTTGGTTCTTTTCCGAGGTAAACCAACGGTTTTGACCTATCATCGAGTTTCTTCAAGTGCTTTGAAACAATTCTCTCATATGCAACACATCCAAATACCTTTAAGTCTTCAAGGTTCGGTTTTTCCCCATAAAACTTTTCATGTTGCGTAACTCCTACCAATGCTCATGTAGTCGTGTAGGTATATCATCACAAGGAGAAAGTAAGACAGGTTGGTACCTTTTGATCCTGTTGGTTTATTAGTATTGTGGTGTTCCCAGATCAGGGTTAAGATAATCAAACAAGGTACCGGATATTCACTTGAAATCGTGGTATCACTTTCCAATAGAAACTATTTGACCCTATGCCTGGGTTACACGAATATCTCTATGGGATAAGACCAAGTGAAGCTCTTGTTCTAGGCACAGATCAAGAACCGATCGTATTCAAGTGTTTAGGGTTTGTATGTTCTCTCCTCATGCAATTATGATACGACCTCTATTTATAATAAAGTTTACTCAAAACCCTAGCCCATGGAATTATGTATAATTAACGGCCCATTAATTATCCATAATAGTTTCCATAATAGTAGGAGTCAGTGGTTATACGCTAGCAGCAGGATTGAAACACCAGCAACAGGATTGATACACTAGCAGCAGGATCAATACCAGCAGCAGAATCAATACCAACAGCAGAATCAATAAAGCTAACAGCAGAATTGATAACACTAGCAGCAGAGTTGTTCTGCATCAGCAGCAATAAAGCTAGCAGCAGAATCAAATAAAGCTAGCAGCAGGAATGACAATGTTAGCAGCAGAATCAACTGCATCAGCAGCATTGTCATTTACACTATCAAACCACTTCAATTGAGTCAGGGCAAACATTGACCTGATGGGTGTACACTCCGTACCTCCAAACCCATTACCAGGTGTGATTAAATCCCTCAAGTGCACTAAATTTTCCAACAATCCTCCCCAAATTTAGTTCACTTCCTTTGCATGAAGATTAAACACAAAACAAAATATATGCATAAATGAAAATATCTTGAAGATTGAATTCTCATCTTAGTACATTACACGTTCAAATATTCGAGAATCAGGGTGTTCTAAGAATTGAACCCTTCAACCCATTTGAATACCTGAAGATAAAATACACATACATTTTCAAACACTTAAATACTCCTGACACTATACAAGCCATGTGTCCATATCCAATTCATAAATGTTGTAAAAGCTAAAAGTCCAAAAGCTTCCTGAAGCGGCAAAACTTCAACATTTACATAGGTGGTTCATCTTTTAATCATGCCCCTGCAAAGCACTTTTTCAAAGAAAAATTAACCATTAAGAAGTGAAGACTTCATCCTCCTTTTCCAGCAGGTTCTGAGCACAACCTTGGGATGTAAATAAAACATGTGCTCCAGTCCACTAAATGATCAGCTTGCCACATTGAACTCAGCTCGAAAGTTTCCTCAGGAAGGAGTTGGGTGTCTTAGCATTCAGTGACTAAGTTGGACTTAAACCCATCCCTTTAGCAGACTTTAAAACCAAGTCTCTAGCCAAACCCTTCGTCAAGTGATCAACTAAGTTATGTTGAGATCTAACAAACTCTATAGATACCACCCCATTCATGATAAGCTCACGAATCATGCTATGCCTGACACCTAAGTGTCTAGACTTCCCATTGTACATCTGGCTATAAGCCTTTGCCAATGTAGCAGCACTATCACAACGGATAGAAATAGGTGCTATAGGTTTAGGCCACAATGGAATCTCAAGAAGCAAGTTTTTCAACCATTCAGCCTCTTTACCAGCAGCAGCTAAGGCCACTAATTCAGATTCCATGGTAGAACTGGTAATGCAAGTTTGCTTCTTGGATGCCCAAGAAATTGCACCTCCACCAAGTAGGAATACCCAGCCACTAGTAGACGAATTGTCCTCAGTGTTACTGATCTAACTTGCATCAGTGTACCCTTCTAATACAGAAGGATAACCAGTATATGAAAGATTATAATCCATAGTTTTCTTCAAATACTTCAGTACCCTCTGAATTGCTTGCCAATGATGAGCACTAGGATTACTAGTATATCTGCTCAGTTTACCCACAGCAAATGCAATGTCAGGTCTAGTACAAGTCATGGCATACATTAAGCAACCAATTACCCTAGAATACTCAAGTTGAGATACAGCTTTGCCAGTATTAGGCATGAGCTTCTCACTTGTATTCATAGGAGTACTCACAGGAGTACAATCAAAGTAATTAAATTTCTTCAACACCTTCTCAATGTAATGAGACTGAGAGATAGAAATCTTGTTACTTTCATGTTTAATCCTTATACCAAGGATAACATCAGCCTCCCCCATATCCTTCATAGAGAACCTTGATGACAAAAATTCCTTTGTTAGGTCAACTTGATTTTGGTCAGTGCCAAAGATCAACATGTCATCAACATATAGACAAATGATGACTCCTTTACCAGATTCATCAAATTTGCTATATACACATTTGTCAGACTGGTTAAGTGAATAACCACTAGACAAAACCACTTCATCAAACTTTTGATGCCATTGCTTAGGTGCCTGTTTCAGTCCATATAAGGACTTAATCAGTTTGCACACCTTGTTTTCATTGCCAGGCATGATGAAGCCTTGAGGTTGGTTCATGTAAACTTCCTCATCTAATTCACCATTCAAGAAAGCAGTCTTCACATCCATCTGATGAATAATCAGATTGTGAATTGATGCCAAAGCAATCAGCAATCTTATGGTACTGATACGAGCCACTGGGGCATAAGTATCAAAATAATCTATTCCTGACTTTTGTTTAAAGCCTTGAATGACTAGTCTAGCCTTGAACTTTTCTACAGTTCCATCTACCTTCATTTTCCTTTTGAAAATCCATTTGCAGCCTAAAGGCTTGCAACCAGGTGGTAGATCAGCCAACACCCAAGTGTTGTTGCCCATGATGGAATCCATTTCATCATTTATTGCTTCTTTCCAGAAAGCAACATCCTGGGACTTCATTGCTTCATCAAATGTTTTGGGATCATCCTCAACATTAAAGCAATAGGAGTGTTGGTCAGAGACCTCATCCCTTGTTCCTTCAATTAAGTACAATTGAAATTCAGGTCCAAATGATTTTGGAGTCCTCACCCTTGTGCTCCTTCTGAGCTCAGGTTCAGGTTGTTGTTCCACAACCTCATCAGGAACCTCATCAGAGGTTTCTGATACACCAACATCATTGGTTCCATTCTGACTTGGTCTAGGGACTGATGAGAATCTATTCTCATCAAAGATTGCATCCCTCGATTCAATTATAGAGTTAATTGAAACAGATTCATTAGGTTCAATAACATAGAACCTAAATGCCTTGGAATGCTCAGCATATCCAACAAAGATGCATTCAATGCCTCTTTCACCCAAAGTTTTTAGCTTCGGATCAGGGAGTTTCACAACAGCCCTACAACCCCAAACCTTGAGGTAATTCAGGTTTGGTTTCCTTTTAGTCCAGAGTTCATAAGGGGTAGTCTTGTTCCTTTTGTTAGGAACCCTATTTAACAAATAGCAAGCTGTTAACATAGCTTCACCCCAGAACCCTTGACTCAGCCCAGAATAGGACAACATGGAATTAACCATCTTCTTTAGCACACGGTTTTTCCTTTCAGAAATTCCATTTTACTGAGGAGTATAAGGGGCAGTCGTTTCATGGATTATACCAACAGACTGGAAATACTGAGTATCCATGTACTCACCTCCCCTATCAGTCCTTAATCTCTTGATCAGGGACTCTTGTTGCAATTCAACTTCAGTTTTAAATACTTTAAATTTATCTAATCCTTCATCCTTAGTATGCAATAAGTAAACATAACAATACCTAAAAGCATCATCAATAAAAGTAACAAAGTATTTCTTATTCCCCAATGAGGGAGTAGCATGCAAATCACATAAATCACTATGTATTAATTCCAACACATTAGTTTCACGTTTTACACTTTTAAATGGTTTCTTAGTTATCTTGTTCATCATGCAAGTTTTACACTTTTCAGTGTCCATGTCAAATGCTGGGATTAACCCATCCTTAGACATATCTTGCATTTTTTTAAAGTGTACATGGCCAAGTCTAGCATGCCAAAGGGTTGAATCATATAAACTAGATGATGACATAAAAGCAGAATCAACCACATCATGAACAATATTAAGTCTAAACATATGATTACATAAATAACCAAAACCAATAAACACACCATTTTTAGACAAAACAAATTTATCAGATTCAATTACTTGTTTGTAACCACAATTATTCAAAACACTACTAGAAACCAAGTTTTTCCTAATATCAGGAACATGTAAAACATTCAACAAAGAAACAATCTTTCCAGAACTAAACTTCAAATCAACACATCCTCTTCCATGCACCAGGGCTGTTGACTCATTTCCCATATGAAGAATAGAACCATCATTCATTGACTCGTAGGTCTTGAACCAGCTTCTATCTTTACACACATGGACTGTTGCTCCAGAGTCAACCCACCACGCAACATCATCATCCTGCACAAAGAACAATTCAGATATATATGTAACATAATAAATCCAAAAGGACTTATTAAATATATTCTGACCTTTCAGGGAATTGGAGTTACCATTCCCAGATCCACTTGTGCCTGATCCATTGGTCTTATTGCCAATTTTACCACCTTTACAATCCTTCCTGAAGTGTCCAGTTTTACCACACTTTCAACAAGTAGCCTTTGACTTCTTGTTAGGATCAGGTTTGGTGTTATCCTGATGCTTACGTTTGCCCTTGTTGTCATTGAACCTGGTGGAGTTGTTATGCTCCACCACATTGACAACTGATGGACCAGCAGCAGTGCTGCTCTTCGGCTTGTCACTTTCATGCACCTTGAGTGATTCCTCAATACGCAAATGACTGCCCAACTCAACCAGAGTTAACTCCTCCTTCTTATGCTTAAGCATATGCTTGAAATCTTTCCAAGAAGGAGGTAGCTTATCGATGATACAAGAGACTGAAATAGCCTCATCCATGTTCATCTTGTGTTGTGTGAAGCGACCAAGTATACTAAGAAGTTCATTGTATTGGTCCATGATCGGTCTAGAATCGACCATTTTGTAATTGTTAAAATTACTTACAAGAAACTTCTTACTTGAAGCATCCTCAGCCATATATTTGGCTTCCAAGGAATCCCACAGTTCTTGAGAAGATTCAACATTCTGATAAATGTCAAATAGAGTATCAGACATACCATTGAGGATTAAACCTCTGCAGACATAGTCATCGTTCTCCCACTTGCTTCTGTTCCTCATTTGTTCCATGGTAGCATCATCCCCATAATCTTCAGGAATGGGTGTGGTCAGAACATACACCACATTCATGCTGGTCAGCAGGAACTTCATCTTCTTTTGCCACCTTCTAAAATCCATACCTTCAAACTTTTACAGCTTAGAAAAGTTAGCAGCTATATATCTCATAGCAGCACCCATTGATTATCACGGGAATAGTTTCTATTGATTGTTGGTTTATTAGTATTGTGGTGTTCCCAGATCAGGGTTAAGATAATCAAACAAGGTACCAGATATTCACTTGAAATCGTGGTATCACTTTCCAATAGAAACTATTCGACCCTATGCCTGGGTTACACGAATATCTCTATGGGATAAGACCAAGTGAAGCTCTTGTTCTAGGCACAGATCAAGAACCGATCGTATTCAAGTGTTTAGGGTTTGTATGTTCTCTCCTCATGCAATTATGATACGATCTCTATTTATAATAGAGTTTATTCAAAACCCTAGCCCATGGAATTATGTATAATTAACGGCCCATTAATTATCCATAATAGTTTTCATAATAGTAGGAGTCAGTGGTTATACGCTAGGAGCAGGATTGAAACACCAGCACCAGGATTGATACACTAGCAGCAGGATCAATACCAGCAGCAGAATCAATACCAACAGCAGAATCAATAAAGCTAACAGCAGATTGATAACACTAGCAGCAGAGTTGTTCTGCATCAGCAGCAATAAAGCTAGCAGCAGAATCAAATAAAGCTAGCAGCAGGAATGACAATGTTAGCAGCAGAATCAACTGCATCAGCAGCATTGTCATTTACACTATCAAACCACTTCAATTGAGCCAGGACAAACATTGACCTGATGGTGTACACTCCGTACCTCCAAACCCATTACCAAGTGTGATTAAATCCCTCAAGTGCACTAAATTTTCCAACAGATCCAAGGCCTTAATTGTAGCCGAAGCAGACGTGGCACCCGGTGACCCAGGTCGCTTGGGTCACCGACTGTGTCCAGCCTAACAGGTCCATTGTAATATTGTATACAACTTGGATCAAGATCGTCTCAAGTTTGAGTCAAACATGATTCATCATGTTGGTTTTATTGTGAGAGTAAATAAATAAATGGGCAAATAATTTCTATTATTATTATTTTTTTATATATATTTAACTTGTGATTGGTGAACATCAACTTAAAAGGATTTTAATCCATACAACTTACTCTAGTTGTAACCATTGTATGTAAAATACTTGATTTTTAGTCATTAATATGTAACATCCTTGCATTAAATGGACAAAAGGTGAAAGTATTTTGTATGTTCGACTTTCGGTATTTGTATGTATACACAACTGTAATTATTAAACTGTTTTTGTCGAGATAAAAAAAAAAAAAAAAAAAAAAAAAAAAAAAAAAAAAAAAAAAGATAATTCCATATATATATATACCCAATCTAAACATAAAAATGCCATATACACCCAAAATACATGTTTTGAATGCATGATGTACAATGTATTTAAAGCATGTTTTGGGTATATATGTCATTATGGTGTTTTAGTTTGGTATATATGGAATTGACCCAAAAAGAATTTGCTAAAAATTTAACTCAAAAGAAGTTAAAGGACGGAACCATTGTGGAAAAAGTTTAAGGTTTGCTCGACTCGCCAAAAAATTGAAAATATTTTGGTTTTTACCATTGTTAATTAGGTTTTGGTAACATGTTATTTAATGCAATTTTGTTATGAAAGGAAAATTTGTGTTCAATAGATACAACAGTACTAGTAACGTGTAAAAATGGATTAAACGTGTTTCCGGATATATAAACAAAACAAACATGCAGAAAGTTAATACAATTAACAACAACAAATCAGTCATATAATAAATCTTTTAATATGGCAAATAACGCAGTTAGCAAATGAAACATACCTTTGATTCGATTGTTATTTCGTGTTCTGATTATTATTAAACCCTAATAAATGTCGTGAGTTTAATTTAATGATAGATATCAAGATGTTGGGAACTTGGATCACAATATATCTGAATACCGTGCTATATATTATTGTAATTCTGTAAATAATGGTCCTTTCGGTTTTTTATAATTCTCATTTTAGTCCATGCATATTGAAAGAATTGATTGCATGTACACGGCGCAAGGTTAAGTCAATATTTTATGAGTCGAGTTATTTTAGAAACCAAACATTCCTCACATACCAAGGGACTCATCCCCACCATCCATCTAAAAAGAAATCAATGGTCGAGATTAAAAGCATTTAATATTTCACCCATTTTTTATAATTTAAATATCTCTTAAACCGTTAATCGTTAAGCGAAAATAATTACGCCATCGCGACAAGCATTTAATTATCTTTCTATAGACGGGCATTTTGATATACTTTCGACAAAAAAAAAAAAAATTCATTTTTTTCACGTTTTTTTTCGTGGCCGAAAAAATCATATATGATATATCATATATGATATTACATATCATATATGATATATATGATATATCATATGATATATATGATATATCATATATGATATATCATATCATATATGATATATCATATATGATATATCATATATATCATATATGATATGTAATATCATATATGATATATCATATATGATTTTTTCGGCCACGAAAAAAAACGTAAAAAAATGAAGAAAAAAAAATTGTCGAAAATATATCAAATTGCCTATCTATAGAAAGATAATTAAATGCTCGTCGTAACGGCATATTTTTTTTCGCTTAACGATTAACGGTTTGAAAGATATTAATATTTGAAAAAAAAGGATGAAAGTGGGTTTTTTAAATTGTTGGGATTAATCTCATCCATTAGATCAAATAAAGATGGAGGGTGGAGATTAGTCCCTTGGTATGTAAAAAAAGTTTGGTCCTCAAATGATCTTAAATCATATTTTATAGCTAGTTTTTATACTACGCATGATATAATTCTTAAACTTACGTTGAGCAAACAATATTAAGGACGAAGGGTGTGTTTGTTGAAACTAGCGGTTAGCAGTAGCAATTTAATTTATAAAAGTGTTTGATTGAGTAGCTGTAGCTATAATTTTAATTTGTAAAATGACGTAATCCTAAACACTAAATGCTTATTCAAAGAGCATTGAGAAACTATCGTTTTATAATTTTATAAATGCTATATGCTTTCTTCCAAACGAGCTTTGTAATAATAATGTTAAATGTTAAATGCTAAATACTCTAAAATGCTCTTAAAAGCTGTCAGCCACACACACCCGAATGTTAACATTAACACAGGGCTGGATTTGTGCTCGTTAAGGGAGGAAGGAGTGGACTGCGGGTTTGGCTTGCGAGCTCAGCGAGCTGGCGGGAACACCGCTGCCGCAAGAGCGGGTTGGCTAAGCGGGTATGGTTTGCGAGCTTTGAGCTCGAAGCGAGTTGGAGAGTTTAGCAACGGTCATGTGACCGTTTAAGGGGGTTTTTTGTAAGATTTAATTATGTAAAGGTGTCGTTTGACCATGGTTACCACGTCCAGCTTCTGCTATGGAGTTGTTTCAAAAAAGAAGATGATATGTGTTGTTTTTGTTTTTGTTTTTATTTCTCTCTCTACATGCATATGTATATGTACTTTTAATTTTACTTATTTTAATAAAATGTTTGTTTTTTTATATAATTGTTTAGTATTGGAAGGGTTAATGTTGCAAATTTATAAATTTGAAGGACAAATTATGAATATTTAAAAAAAGATTTGGGAGGGTTGAGAATGATGGGCGCCACTAAAAAAGGTTGAATGGAGGGTTGGAGGGTTGAAATGAGGTGGAGGAATTTGATTGGTTAATTTTGGGAGGGTTGGAGGGTTGAAGTGTGATGACTCCCTCCACCCTAAGGCCACTCACATCAGTTAACTCAGCTTTAAATTTTAAGGCATGCCACGTCAGCTTTTTCACACCTAAGGCCACTCACATCAGTTAACTCAGCTTTAAAAATATTTGATATAAATTTGTTTTTTTTTTATTAAAAGCAGCTTAACGCTGCGTTAACCGGGTAACGCACCCCGTTAACTCAGCTTTAACGTGGAACGCTCACATCAGTTAACGTGGGAATAACTTGCGTTAAAGTGCAAAAGTAGCAATTTTGTTTTGTCTTTTAGCCATTTAACGTGGCTTTGCCTTTTGGGTTTAACGCCCGATGTAAATGGTCTAAGTATGGATTTTAAATGGGCATTTTCGTCAATTCCCACACATCTCTATCTAAAAAACGCAGTCAAACACATTTTGTACTTCCACCTTATTTCTCCAAAAAGTAGATCTGCATCAACGAATCTAACACACAAACATAATCATCCTTATAGAGCTGGCAAATCGTGTCTTAACAGGTTCGGAGCGCGCGAATAACACAAGTTTCAAACCTCAAAATGACTCGTTTAACACTTGGCTTTGGTAGTTTGAGTGTGGCAGTTATACGTTTTATATATCAAAAAAGTTAAATATTGAATCTTCTAATACTGAAAACAATTATTTTAAAAAATCAAAAAATTGCATAGTACATTTTTTCCTTTAACAGGTCTTAACAGGTACCCCTATTTGCCAGCTTATTCCTTACTGCTCTCAACCAAATAACAGACCTATCCTTATAACTCCTTAACAAGATACACTAACACATCTGCTTTATTACTCCAGCGTGGTCACAACAAACATAATAACAAGAAACGCAGCACCACAAATACTCCTACCTTATTACTCCATGAGACAAACTGAGCAACCACACGCAAACATGAACACACTACCATATACAGTTGTTTTTACTTTCGGCTTCAAGATCCTTTAAAAGGGTCTCAGGTAGGTTATTTCTTTTGTTTTTCGTGTTTCTTTAAACGAAAGAAAGAAAGAGTATAACATAATTGTTATAGATCTTTCTTTATAAGTTTCGTATAATTGAAAGAAGTGGTGCTCCAAATAGATCTATGACGAGCTTGTGTTTTAATCTTTTAAAGATTTGTTATAGGAAACACAAAAACTGAGATCTATTGTTTGTCGTATATTTTTTTTTTCAGTGTTTGTAATTAGGAGATCGAATTTGTGACTGTTGAGGCTGTAGTTGGTTGTTGTGAAAGTGGGATAATAGTAGTTAGTTATCAGTGAAACGAGGTGATTGGGAAGAGGTTGTGATATTGTTTGTTGTTGAGATAATATAGGACGTGTAGTCTGTTGTTGATGTTTGATTTTTTTTTCATTTTAATGTTTTGACTTTTCTTTTTCATTTCTTCGTTAATCATGGACTGATGAAGGTTATGTAAATCTTGGTCAAACAGTCAAGCCTCTTGGCTTCGGGTACCTTGTGGTATATCGAGTTGAGTGATTCAAATTATGAATCTCTTTTTGAACCGAACCGAACCGAACCATTTGTCTGATCAATGATTTATTTAACCGAACCATTTGGGTGGTGGTGCTGGTGGGTTTCTAATATATGAGTTTTGGGTTATTGTGTATACTAATGAATAAAATTAATTTTAATTGTTGTATAGACTTTTGATAAAATAGTGGTGATAAGATTATTGTGATGAAGATGATGATGACCAATCTGTGATGGTGTGGATGAAAGTTTGGGAAGAAAGGAGTTGTTGGGAAGAGAATGAGAAAGAGAAATCTGGGTTTGTAGGTAAATGAAGATAAGTGTTGATAGAGAAGTGGAATTAAGAAAGAGAGATGATGAATAAAGATTGGAATTGACAAAAATGTCTTTTTAAAATCCTTACTTAACGAGCGTTAGTGGGAGTTAGTGGGGCCAGTTGGATGGAGGGACTAACGGTGCATAACGTTTCCGACTTAAGGCTGAGTGGTGCAATTTTTTTGGTCAAAGGACCACCGGCTGCGGTCAACACAAACCACAAGGACCAACGGTGTAATTTACTCTTTAAACAATGATGCAGTTAGAAACAAGGAGTGATGCAGTAACACTCATATTTGGAATGACGCAGACTACATTTGACCTAATTCATGCTCATACGCGGCAACTTAAAACTTACTGAATCTCAGTCCAACTACTAGTGCATCAAAGAAACAATCAGTCACACAAAATCACTTTTGCACATGACCCAAACTACATTTAACCTAACATGTTCTCAAACGTGGCAACTTAAAACTTACTTCATCACAGTTCAACTACTAGTGCATCAGAGAAACAATCAATCACACAAAATCACTTTGTACATGACGCAAACTTATTTAACCTAACTCGTGCTCATACGCGGCAACTTAAAACTTACAGCATCTCAGTTCAACTACTAGTGCATTAGAGAAACAATCAGTAACACAAAATCACTTTCACACATGATGAAAACTACATTTAACCTAACTCCTGCTCATACAGGAAAACTTAAAACGTACTGCATCTCAGTTCAACTATTAGTGCATCAGAGAAACAATCAGTCACACAAAATCACTTTTGCACATGACGCAAACTACATTTAAACTAACTCGTGCTCATACTCGAAAACTTAAAACTTACTGCATCTCAGTTCAACTACTAGTGCATTAGGGAAACAATCAGTCAAACAAAATCACTTTCGCACATGACGCAAACTACATTTAACCTAACTCGTGCTCATATGCGGCAATTTAAAACTTACTGCATCTCATTTCAACTACTAGTGCATTAGAGAAACAATCAGTCACACAAAATCACTTTTGCACATAACGCAAACTACATTTAACCTAACTCTTACTCATACACGGTAACTTAAAATGTACCGCATCTCAATTCAACTATTAGTGCATCAAAGAAACAATCAGTCACACAAAATCACTTTCGCACATGACGTAAACTGCATTTAACCTAACTCATACTCATGTGCGGCAACTTAAAACTTACTGCATCTCAGTTTAATTGCATAGTGCATCACATAAACAACAACTTTAAAACTATTGCATCTTAGTGCATCACAATTATAAAGTTTTGTTGAGACATTTTATCAAATACCTTGTATGCAACTTTCATCAACACGTTTTGTATCTATATTTTTCTACATTTTGTTCCAGATCTAGAAGAAAACATGATGTAAATTTGAATCAAATTGTGAATATAACATACTTAGATCATAAAAACACATAAACCGATGCAATAACATACTAAGATAAAAAATATACTTACGATGTGGTGTAAGATTTGGAAGGTTTGTCTTCAAATCATTGATGTAGTAGGATTGTTGAATGTTGATTCAAAATAGAACAATTTAATGCACTAACAATCGTTCATGAAGATTTTAGTTCATTTGAGTGATTTTGTTTGCCTTCACCATCGTTTTGATGCATTAGAGATTTGCTTGATGATGAGTTTTGTATCTGATTTAGTGTGTGATTTTTAGTTCTGAATTGAATGTGTGTAAATGAGAGAAAAAAGTGTGTAATTTTTTTGTGAAAAATGAAGTAGAATTAGGTTATTAAGATCGATCAAAACGACGTAGTTTGATATGGACGGGTTTTTTGTTATTGGAATGATAGTTTGTATTGCTACAGATATGCCCTTCAAGTTTGCGTTTTTTACAAAACTACCACTCTGTTTTTTTCATCTTGCATATCTAATCCGACGGTTGAGATGGCTTCCTAGACTTTTTATTTTAAGGGGCTTCCCATTGTATCCCTACCTTATATATATATATATAATATATATATATATATATATATATATATATATATATATATATATATATATATATATATATATATATATATATATATTTGTAAATTTTTTGGAAAGTTGGTGCGTTTTCTACAAATAATTTCAGTATCTAAGGGGCCTAATTTGTAGTAACCGCAAAGGACCACTTAAAACCACGGGACGACCCTGCATTAACATGTCAAATTGGTAAAAGACTGAGAACATAGGGTTTGACGGAGCTCGGTGGGGTTTCACGAAGTCATAACTGGTTTGATGAAATGTTCCAATAACAATAGATTGTAATATTAAAGTGCTTGTAGCTTAACGGTATTCATGTTGTGTTAGATCACTACTAGATAAATGATATTTTAGACCTTTACATAAAGACCTTAAATAAAAAACACGGGTCTAAAAATCACTTTAGCGGGCCAAAGAATCTTTGTCTTTTCTAGACTGGCTGCTTTGTTTTGCACCCGTCTAAATGGGAAAAACACTTTTAGATCGGTGGAATTCAAACCAACAGGTCTAAAAAGCAACACTTTTAAGCGGATGTGTTTTATATTCACCGGTCTAAATGTAAAACGCATTTAGACCCAACGAAATCAAATGCACGGGTCTATATAGTCTCGGCGGAAGTTCAAACTTTTCATGAAGTTTTCCCTCCGACGATCAAGATTTCAAATTATTACTTCTCTCTTCTTTCTTCTTCTTTTTTTTTTTTTTTTTTTTTTTTTCAATTCTTATTATTTTGCTTCTCTTCTTCTCCTCTTGTTCTTCCCTACGAATGAATGATATGATCCACAATAATCATATCACATATAACCGTTTTTCTTTCTCTTTTTGGTATGTTTGCAAATCATGCGCATGTTTCTAGATCTTTATTTTATTAAGTTTACTATGTTTTTGCTTACAATTTGTGTTTATGTTTAATATTTTTGTTTCACTCGTATCTTTGGTTTTCTTAACTTACTACTCAGATGGTGGCTGGAACAAGATGAGGCAGCTGCCTCCATAACCCAACTTTTTTTTTAACAAGGATACACTCTAGAGAATTAGGTTTTTGTTTCTACCTATTATTTGTATGATAAAAGGCTTGATTCTCTAATAGAGGTTGCTTAGTGTTTGAGTAGTCGCAAAATACTGTTGTTCCCATTTACTTGATAACAAAACTAATGAGAAGTAATCAAACCAAGTAACATGCCTAATGTCACACCCTGCTTAGGTGGAAACACGAGGCGTGACGGAGAAGATCATCACAACACATTGATATAAAGCAATAAAAAATTCACTAAATGAAAAATCAGAACCAAAATACCATGACGACTCCCGACACAAGTGGAGACTTGTATCATGATTAGTCGCAACCACGACGAACATAGTCATGAAGTCATATAAATCCCACAACCGGGACAAGTTCCAAACAAAACAAACAAACATAAAAATGTGCAAATGCAATCTTAATTAAGAAGAATAACCCAAGAGGGCCTCGCCTAAGGTCTCGCTAAGCCATGTAAGAAGCTCTATCCTCCTTAAGCATTGCTATTAGTATTACCTGAAAATGAATACTCAAAAACATCAACATAATGTTGGTGAGCTCGTAGGTTTAAATAATAAGACGCAGTTTGATGTGCATGAAATACAAGTGGGACAACAATGTATAATAAAAGCATAGGAGCAATTAGTTTCTACCAGGACTTAAGAATAATATGAGATTTTCAAAGTTTGAAGATGATACATAATTCTTGAGTCTTGATAGAATCAAGGCGTGTATCCCACGTTCAATACAAATAAATATCTATGATGTTTATAGTGAGATTGTAAACCTTGTAACACCCCCTAAATTATGAGATAACAGCGGAAAAGTAATTGGGGTATTACGTTGAGGATCGAAGTCATAATCACAGAAAACGGCTCGAAAGAGGCGTTTTGAAAGTTATTTGTCATTCAAATAATATTTTTGATATAAAGGTGAAATATTTGATTTGTAAATCCCATGAAAAGGTATAATAATTTGGAAAGAATGACATATTTGATATTTACACCATTTAATTTATCAGAGTATATAATGCCCGCTCCATGTCTTGTCGTGCTCCTTTAATTACCTGAGATAAACATGCTTAAAGCGTCAACACAAAGGTTGGTAAGTTCATAGAGTTTGTAATTTGTAATCAGTTTGAAACACAAGTAAGATTGTGTTGGAAATATAATCAGTTGAAAAAGTAATATTGCAGTCATGTATTTATGTATATATATATTGCCCTAAGTCTCATGATACGCAAACGTTAAAAATGTACCGCACCAACGGCAAGAACAATCCAAATCAATGGCATGAGTTATGGCTCTCTATAGGAGATTTTCCGTCTTCCTATTTTGAATTCTCAAATAAAGTGCATTTGGTTGCTTAACTAGCTAACACAAATGGGGCGTCAGCTGCCAATAGATCTATTCACTATATTCGCGTTCACTCGCAAGTGATTAATGGTTCATGATAGGAGAGACTTGTACTAATGGCAAAAGTAATAGTAACTTAGGTAATATAAATCAGGTATAGCATTCAGAAAAGTACTTGAAATCAGTTTATGGCATGTATCTCCCCCAAAGAGTTAAAATAAGTATTAAAATAATAGGGGATATGACTCACCTTATATGATACTGAGGATGGTGAAAAGTAAGTTCAGATGAGATTATAGTAACGGCTTCAAAATACAACCTGAATAAATGGGGAAGTCTAAGAATCTGACCAAATACAAACGGTGGAAGTGATAACGAGAACGAATAACGATTTGATCGTTAGAGTGAGAATGTGATATGCTTAAAATGCCTAAAGTTTAAAAATAATATATTTCATAATATTATCTTGTTTTTATGTCTTTGAAACCAATAAAATCGTTTCCTCAAAAGTGGGGAAACGGATCGTTAAGTTAAATTGTTTAAAACGTTTTATATATAAATATAACGAACGTTAACTATTAAGTAAACGAATTATACAAAAATGCACGTGACGTGATGGGTAATCGCAAAAATGAAAAATAAAATAAGAATATCAAATATAATCTTTTGGTCCTTTTTCTTTTCCAGTTTTTACACTTTTTACCCTAACGGTGTCAGCGTCGCACCGTTAGTCCTTCGTTAAGTATAAGTCGCATTTATAGTCCACTACTTGTCCAATATTACAATCTGAGCTTGGAATTCAATAATATATCAATTTCTACCTTAATGATTCTGTTTTTACAATTCTAGTCCCTATTTTTAGCAGTTGACAGTTTTGGTCCTTCTAAGTGAATTTGATTTGCATTTTTAGTCCAAATGTACAAAAAATATGGGAAAAGTTATGCGAGTTTTTTTGTGACTTATTTAAGTTTAATAAATCTTATTTCAACAGCTTATATGGCAAAAGAGCTTATTTTTCTATGGTTGGGCTTTTAACGAGCCATTTTCAAAGCCCATTAACGTTTTTAAAACCGTAAGCCTTGAGACGAGTTGGGCTCATCCACAAACTCATTTTTAATGTTCTATTTTCATATCTAAAAACCTCAATAAGTCAGCTTATTTCATTTTCTTAAAATTCGCTTAATGGGCTTAACAGCCCATGTCGCATTTTATTAACTGTTCTTGACATAAGTCTGTCGATTCACTTTGATCATTTTAGAGGGTCTAGGTGTGTTCATTTTCATAAGTTATTTATACGAAAGTGGTAGCTAGCAAGGTGGTCTAATAGATCGTGTTGTTAAGTCGAATTTTAAGATATACGATCGTTTATATGGCGACATGGAACGTATCTTATGGTTAAAACACTAAGAAAATATTCTAAGTGTTTATGTTTTTATACGATTTGAGATATGATGCAAATGGCTTCGAAACATGCATGTAGCGTAAATATAAATGTGAGAGGAGTGTGATTCGTGACTCCTAGGCCTTCCACGATGGAGGCTTGTCACGTTTGGTGTGCTATATGAACATGGGTACGCAAATAAATAAGTAAAAATAATATACGTTCGAATGAGATTATACATGATGCATGGACACACATTAACGTACGAAATGAAGTCAAGAAAGGTTTGTGGGTACTTACTACACCTCTAAAGGTGGTAGAGAGTCGTAAGAGATGAATGGAACACAAAGAAATAAACCCACGATCGCTTAAACCCAAAACAAGTTATGTAGACTAAACCCGTTTGCTTCGATATGCTTCCAAATGAGCTAGCGTTAACTTCTGGTCTTCCAGAGGTAGTTTTGGGAGAGTAGGAGAGTTAATATGATAGTATTAGATGAGTGAGAGAAGGTGGTAAGCTTTAGGGAGAGTTATATAAGATATTATATACACGTATGGACTCCAATAATGCAAGAGACAAGCTACACTATGTATTGTCAGTGAATGAAGGGTTCCAAAGGTTTATTCCTGATATACAAGGACTTTAGAAAGGATAGTGAGAGGGTAGGAAAGTTGTATTTCGTTTGGTGAATATATATTATGTCGACTAAGACATAATATAGGTGCAAAAATGGATTTAACGTGCGACACTTGATCTTGGTTGTTAAAACTTGTTCATTAACATGAAATTAGGCTAGAAATATTATTAGGAAAGCATAGAAACAAGTTGGAGTCGAAACGGTTAATTATTGAATTTTTTACTTATGTCGAGTTGGGTCTGAAATTCGACACTCTAATAGTCTGGTGGGGGGTGAACGAGATGGTGTAAAAATATTGGTATGTTGTGTTTAAGATTTGAGAGAACGAAGGGTGTTTTGGAGAGGGTTTGGGATCGGCTTTACACATGTTAGGAATATAAATATTCATGTGAAGACTCGGTCACCCCGAGTAGCTATTTAGCCTTTATGTAGCTCGTAGGCTTATAAGTATTGGTTTAGTTAACGTATTATTAGTATTAGTTATATTAGTATTTGTGGAGTGGGTCGGGTCTTTACCCACTATCAGCTCACTCCACAGCCCACTCGGGGCACCATATCTTGTAAGTATAAATACCCCTTCCCACACTTGGGAAGGGTTGGAGGTTTCTAATCATTCAACTATTTTTCTCTCATTCTCTCTCTCTAAATCTCCCAACATTCTCATCTCTCTCTCTCTCTAGAAATTCATTCATCTAATTCCTAACATCAAATCCAAGTATACTTATATTACAATTGGTATCAAGAGTCATGGTTAGGTTCGATTGATTGTGCTTGGATTCGCGGTGTCTATTTTTTCTTGTTCGAATACCACTTCATGATCTGGTATTTTTTTTCTCTCGTTTTTTTTTTTTTTTTTTTTTTTTTTTTTTTTTGGCTCAAACAGTACTTGGAAATATAGTGTAAGGTTTTTGGGCTTTAACAGTCCAACTGGTTTAATGAACACAAAAATTGTGTAAGGTTTTTGGGCTTTAACACACAACATTATTTTTGTTCAATATATTGTGTTTAAAGAACAAAAGTACTATATTTTCAATATAGTGTGTTTGACCGATAACTAAACTTTTGTTTGTTCTTTTGGTTCTATCTGTTCGAACAATATTTTCAATAGTTTGTGTGTGTCTGGTTCGAATATATGTTCGGATAACAAGCTCATTAAAACTGCTTCCTTGTGTGTTGGTGAAAACGTCACGGGTCGAGAAGTGATGTTTGGATTTGAAAAGATCTGTATTCTTGGTTGAGTTTGGTGTTGTTTCTTGCTAGCGGTTTGGGTTTTTCTTGTTGTTGTGATTTGATTCCTCTGCAGCGGTTTGTACACAAAAAGGAAAAAGAGCTAGCTGTTTGGCTTGGCCTATTAGTGTACGACCCTTGTTTTTTTAACTGAAACGGGAATGCAAACAAAACTGGTGAGGGTGACTGTTGTACTCTCTTGAAAGTAACGTGTCTGCTGCAGCGGTTTGTCAGTTTGCAATAGCGGTTTGGTTATAACGGTTTGCCGTTTGCAATAGCGGTTTGGTGATAGCGGTTTGCCGTTTGCAACTTGTGTTCGGTCAACCTAAACCAAACTCTGCCAAAATCATAGGTCAATGGCGGTTTGACTCTGTCAATACTAGCGGTTTGAGATATCACCATTTAACAGTTAACTCAAAAAGAAGCAAAGAGACACAGTTGTATTAATCCCAAACAAAGCATATCAGTTACTAAGAAAGAATCACACAACATCAACAAGAAGTTCAATCCGAAAATACAACAACAAAACCATTTTCGTTTATTCAAAATGAAACTACAACAACAAATATGTTCGAATCATTTCACAACAACTGATTCAAAACGATATTACCACAACTAATCCTAACATCTAACCTAACTCACTCAATCTTATCTCCAATCTTCATTTCAGTTTGAGATAAACTGAAAACAACAAGAAAACAACTCACAACATTCGACCCTACCCGAGATCCATCATAAGATCTTGAAGCCTTTAAAAGTGTTCTTGATTCGGATTAAGCTGGAATCACTGATAAAGACCAGATTCTGTTTGATCAAGAATATAATTGATCATTTTGAGAGAAGAAAAAGGGTAGGTAGAAAGTAAGGATAAGAGGTTGGCGGAGAATTTTTTTTTGGGTGGTATGTGTTTTTTTTTTTTTTTGAGATTAGGGTTAAAGTGCTATTAAGGCATCTATTATACAAGACTTAGGGAGTAATAGGACTTGTATTGGACAAAGTAAACTTAGATCTCTCCTTGGGCCGAGTTTAATTGGTCATTGGGCTTTTATTTTTCTTGGGCTGACGATGTTGTGGACGTTTTTATAGTTAAGTTTTTTTGGGGTGAATTGTATTAGGCTCTTATCACAAGGACGAATTCCTAGGTTGGTAAAGTATTTTGTTGGGCGTTATTTTGGACAACGACTTTGATTGAGCTTCAAGAATCCGTGATTGAAAATTATTTTGAGTTGAGATATTTTCGGGTTTATTCTGACGATTATTGGATATCACTACGGTGGTCATTGGGATTTACTTAAACCTTGTCAACCAAAATCAAACGACAGTTCACAAAGTCTAAACAATCAATCATTACCATCAACACACATTCACATCATCATTATCATTTCACGGTTCATTCTTGATTTTTGTAAAATCCCGCGAAAGAATATATTTCTCGGTTTAAATCATAGAATTGTAAAATCCCGTGCACGTTTACATCATGTCTACTACTTCAGATTCCTTCATATCTGAGGTACTCAAGTTGTACGACACATATGATAAACAAAAGGTTTCCAATTCTGTACAACAAATAAATGTGGGTGATGCTGATAATACTAATGTGGAATCTTCGTGCTCGAATTCGCAAGAGAGAGAGTTGATTCAGTCACTAATGTTGGCTAATGCAAAGGAAAGTCGCATTGAATGTTTTCTTCTACTTCACTCACATCTCAAGGTTCTGTTTGAAAAACCTGAATACGTGATGGGTTACACACGGGCTTTCACAACACTCTTTGGTCAAGATGTTCATGATTTCACAGTCAAAATGACTCTATATTTGGATCAACTTGAACAACAACTTGACAAATGAGAATTCTCTGAAGATAGATCCATGGCTGCCTTTTGGGTGATCAACAACCAAATCCAAGTGTTCATTGACTCGCAATACACTGAGAACTATGATTTTGACAGTGAAATGACGAAAAAGTGTTTTGCTAACTACACTGGTACCGAGGTTGACGTGTTCAGAGTTACATTACTCCAACTTATGAGTAATGTTAAGGGGTTCATTAATGAAAGAGCACAACATATTGAAAATGGGATAGAGTCAGATAAGCATGGTGATAACAACAACTCAGGAACTGATATCACGCTTAATGTGGATGCAGATCTCAAACTATCTGCTGAGGTACATCTGTCTGATCAACATAATGTTCTTTCTAATGAACAACAACATAATGATCAAATTAAACCTACTTATGACACATATCTGATGGAAAAGACTGATAGCAATATCACCTCTGATTCATCAAATATGAGTCATAAGGGGGGAGAGATTGATCAGGATGCTGAACATGATGATGCATCAAGTTCTTTGCCTACGGCTGAGTTTTCCAAATCAAATGATATGGTTGAAAAGGATGTTTATAATGAACTTTCAAAAAGGTTTTTACAGCTTGAAAAATATTGTATTTCTCTTGAAATTGCAATGCAACAAAAGGAAGAAAGTTTTCAAACTAAACTACCATGTAAAATTCCGGAACTCCCTGAATTCCGTGAAGTTTTTATGATAAACGATTTGAAAGCTCAGGTACAAGCCAAAAACGTGACGATCAAAAACCTGAAAAACCAGTTTGTCTGAGATGCGTGAAATGTGCAATGAAGTCAAGGCTAAACATGACAATAATGCTGAATTATAACATAAAGTGGCTGAATTACTGTATGAAAATGAGACTTTGAAAATTCATTGCAATAAATTGTGTAACTCAATCAAAGAAGCGAAAACTAAGACTGTAGAGCAAACAACCACTTTGATTGCCAAAAACGATGAATTCAAAGCTCAACTTCAGGAAAAGGGTTTTACAATTGCAGCATTGAAAAACGAGTTAAGAAAATCGACAGGAAATAGTGTGAACACTAAGTTTGCAAAACCATCAATCTTGGGGAAACCACCACTTAGAAACCAATCAGTTGTTAGACAACCGACTGCGTTTAGATCTGAACGACCAAAATCATCAAAACCACGGTTTGCCTCCCAAGTTGATTCGAAACAAGTTTTGTCAAAACCAGTCACTTCACAGTCTAGACCTAAGGAAAAGGAATATACGCTGGCAAAACCTCATCATATGAGTGCATCTAGTTCTTCTAGGAGTAGTTCAAAGCGTGTGTCACTTGTGACACCAAAGGAACATGTTAGATATAAAAACAGTGTTCAGAATCACAACCTAGAGGATACTAAGAAAAACACACATGAAAAGACTAGGACTTTGCCTGTTTCTAAGAGTAGTTGCGTATCATTTAAAGCAATTCCTGTAGCAGACCACTCTAAGAATTCTAGATCTTTTTCTGACTCCAAACACTATGCGTGTTTAACTTGTCAGAAATGTGTGTTTAATGCAAACCATGATGATTGTATAACAAAATTCCTGAAGGAAGTAGATGCTCGTAATAAGGTTCAATCCTCTAAGACTAGAAACAACAACAAGCCCGTAGAACCAAAGAGTTATACTCAGAAACCTGGTAGGCAGATTGCTGTAGGACAAAGGTCTTCTCTAAACAAGTCTTCCACTGTACATGAGAAACCAAACACTCCTAGATCTTGCCTTAGGTGGATACCGACGGGTAGAATTTTTAAGATTGTTGGTCTTAGATGGATACCTATTAGAAAGATGTTCACTGAGTGCACAACCAAGGTTGACAGTGAAACCCCAAATGGTATAAATGTTGATATCACTAACCCATATAAATGCAAACAAACTCTTAATGTCAATGCAGGAAGTCTTTACTTAAGTGCAGGTACATCGCTCACTCATAGTAAGGAAAGACTCAGGGTTTGGGTGCCAAAAAGATTGATATCTCATAAAGTAGGGGATCAACCAATTCAAGCTTGATGAACATCAACGACAATGATGTCTGTTCATATCAGTTCAGGCCTCGTTCTTCAACGACAATGACGTCTGTTCACATCAGTTCAGGCCTCGTTCTTCATCGACAATGACGTTTGAACACTGCAGTTCAAGCCTCGGGCCTCATTGTCAACATAATGGCGTCTGCTGACAACTCTTCAGGCCCCGTTCATCAAAGAAAAGAGAAGTGTACGCTTGAGTGCGCTTTATCTTCGGAAGAAGAGAAATCTTCTTATTTATGACCATTCTCATCAAGCTTCATGTTCTTCTCATGCTCATTCAGTCATCAAGGGGATAAACGTACATTGGAGTATATTCTTATTCACCTGGTCTATCAAAAATGGCAGTTGGCCGTCATATGCAATTTTTGAGGGGGAGAAGGGTGAATAAACTACATGGTGATTGAGATTTGAGAAATGGTCATACGAATCTTCTTGTTTCTGACTATTCTCATCAAAAAGCTTCATACTTGCTCCATGCTCGTTCAGACATCAAGTGGATCTACTTCCATCTGATTGGATGTTTATTCACTCGATCAAAAATGGCAACCTCAAATGCAATTTTTGAGGGGGAGAAGTGTGAACAAGTGGATCAACGTACATTTGATTGTTTGTTCACTCACTTGTTGGGCATCTAATTGTGACTACGGAGTTGATCAGGTATCACTTATTTGAGGTTGAAGTTGACTTTCTCAAAGGCGTGATCTTATTCTATCTTGAAGTCGGGGTTGGTTGGATGCATGACTTTCAATGATAACTTGCTCGTGCTTAAGATTTAAGTTGAAGACTTAGTTTATCTAGTTACCAGCAGTCGGGGTAAATGTTTGACGACCTGGTTAACTATCACTTAAAGGAGTTACGTTGTAGTACTCAGTGTCACACGCCGATGACGTTGTGGATAATCGCAAGAGGTGTTAATGTCTCATACTTTGGTTGAGTATTGAGTACTTAGAGATTTGCTTGGAGCACTAATTCTCTACACCATTCTTCCAACATTAGTGCAAGTTCAAGTCACGAGAACGGGGAATTCTACTTCAGTGTCAAGTTTGGTATATCGAGTTTGTTCCATCAATTATCAATTCAGATGGCCTACTTAAAGGGTTGGTCAAGATAGTCAGGAAGTGTTTCAGTAGCGGTTGATTCTCACTTGATACATTTGAGCTAATTTTGTTCTTCTCACAAGATTTCAAGTATTTGTGCGTAAAATGTGTTGCTGATTCTGAGGTATCAAAACCAGCAAGGGGGAAGGAGACATACATCTGAACGCACAACGAGTACACGTGATGAACTTTATACTTCTTCTGAATTATTCTGGGAAGACAAATGTCATAATTGCAGAGAAAATCAGTGTTTTAACTCGTTCCTTATGGTGTATCATTCCAACTACGTGGGGGAAGAGATGTATGAAACAGTTTCTGATGATTAAAGAGGTACACAATTGTATGATGATTCCTATGGTTAGTCGGTATCCAACAGAAGGAAATATGTTCATCCGGGACTTACTTGATTCCGGTGCTTCTGTGGTACTGTCTTGGTGTTATCATTTAGAATACATACGGGATAAGTTGCTTACACTCGAGACTTAGGTGACTTTGGTGTAACAATTCTCATCTGCAATTTCCTGAAGGGAGAAAAGGGGATTTCCAGGTCTTGATTGATCTTGATATTATGTTTTCAAATTCATTAATAGGATTGAGTGTGTACTTGGGGTTTCTGAGCTTCATACAATGAGACTGATTACATCTCTTCAACTACTTGGGGGGAAGTGGTCTCTGGATACTTTTGGTAGGCATTACTTCAGACTTCAGCAGGAAGAAATGTGAGAAGAAGTATTCAAGCGTGAGATGATACGTTGCTGATCTATTTGATTATCCCCCGAATGGAGAATCACGATGATTATTCTTAAAAGGAGCAGCAATACTTGATGTGGTTTGCTACGGTTTCCGCTGTACACTTACCTTTCGTAAGCTTGAAAGAGAGCTTTGAATCTGCTCAAAAGAAGATTGTCGGTTTAGGGGGAAGCTATCAAAGCTTCACAATTGAGAAGGCTCAAGTTCAGACGATTATTCTGGAGCCTCGAAAGCTTTGGTGGTGAAAGTTTAAGAGATGTTGACTACTCATTTCTACTACATACTGAACGTATCCTTATTTCGGTATTCATGTCAACATTTTCTTAAACTGAATAATATAGCTTGTACATATCTTATACCAAATTGTATATAGAAAATTATAAAACCATCAAAATGTAAATAGTAAAATATTAAACCAAGAAAAACCCATAAAAATCAGAAAAACAAAAAATACCAAAAATAGATGTTCTAGGCATGTCTTCTGTTTATCGATAACATTTACGGTCATAGAAATGTCATTCAATAATGACACGGGACTTTAAATGAAGCTCGAGCAAAAGTTAAAATGTACTGTTAAAACATGTCTAAATGGCTTGCTATTACTTTAGATAGCGACCCGCGTTTCAAAATGGGGAAAGCACGTCGCCAAAAGGACGGTTGTTCCTCCTACTAGGTGATGTTCACCCAGGCATGGATTACTTTATATCCATGTTTTCCTGATTTGATGTACGTTTCAGTGCATCATTTCTTGTAAAGGAAGAGAAATCTTCTTTGTATGCAAATAGTTTTCATTCTATGATTCTTCTGAAAATTATTTGTGAGACACATGGTGGTAATGTGTTGGTTGAAAACTCTTTTATACTTGGATTGTGCATAAAATTTGTCACTCAATCAATGACTACAGCTCTTTAACTAGAATACGGGTCATTGATTGAGGGGGAGAGTGATTTCTAATTTTATTTCATCAAACGGGTTTCTTGGTTAACTCATAATTCTTAGAAAAGGTTTTGTGGTTAATAGGGTATTAGTTGAAGAGGAAGTTACTATGCTTTATATCTAATGGCCAAATGTGTTAGTTGTTAGAAAGATTAGGGCATTATGTGCAACTTGCATATAGTTTCCTAGCTTTATGTAACTTGAAGGCTCATTTGTGTCACTTTGGAATCCTCGTTTAATCCCCTAAATGCTTTAAAACACAAAATCTAAAAGAAGTTAGAAAACCCATTGTGTTTGATGTTCTTTAAAACTCCACTGGCATTTGTATGATCTGAATGAATGAGTTTCAAATGTTGTTTGACTTTTGTTAGTCGATAGCTGCTTAATTGTTGTTGATTTAGTGCTTGTGCTCTCAGGATATGCTTAGGTATATGATTGCTCTTCATGCTAGATAGTGGTTTGATGTATTTCCTGACTGTGGTTTGATTATGAGATGAATTTGGTATTATGAGTTGGCAAGCTGCTATGTGGTAGCTATTAATGAAAAGTGTATCTGTATGTATGTATATCTGTGTTGATATTCTTATGCAGATTCCATGGCCAATATGAATGTGCCAGTTCCCGCTCTAACCATTTGATCAGATGTTCAAACTCTATTGACTGGCTCTGAATTCACCACAACAACAACATCAGCAACAACAACAACAACACTGTCATCACCACCACCACCTTCAGTGAAACAAAGCAATACTTATTCTGGTCTCGCCAAGTGGGGATCTATAATACTTGGGAATTTTTGTTGGTGGATGGATAATTGATGTTGACTACTAACTCTCTCAGAAAAGCGGATGATCACATCGTCTGCGCAAAAAGGTCAATATCATTTGTGTCATAACGATTATCTTTGTACATGATAAGTAGTGAATCTCCCTCATAAATTGAGGGGGAGCAGTTACATGTTCCATTATCAGCACATATTAAAACTGACCACATTTTCTCCCATAATTTCTAATTTATTTAAATCAATTGGGATCACAAATCTCAAATGGTTTGAAATTTTTGATCGGGGGAGAGAATGTGATTTAAATATGAAATCTGATAAAAATGTGATGTTTTGGACCTAAATGTAAGCTCTCCCATATGTGCTAAACTCTTTCGTATATCGATGCACATATTGAGGGGGAGCAAATGGTTTGTGGTGACAAAAAGGATATGGCATCTCATGTGAGCGTGACTCAGACTTCACCAATGAATTGACGAAACATAAACTGTCATTAATCGAAAGGATGCATCCTGGCCGGGTAATAATTTCAAGCTGGTCTAACCAGTGATGTAAGCGTGTCTCGAAAAGGATGTGTCTGAGTAGAATGTACCGTTTCGAGAAACTTTCTGTGGACTTGACCAGGACGGGTAATAATTTCAAGCTAGTCCAACTAGTGATGTAAGCGTGTCTCGAATCGGTCATGTTCACTGAAAGTGGATCAATTCAAAAAGTGCAATCTCTACCCAACATGTGCAAATTTTAAATTAAAACATATGGGCACATGTTAAGGGGGAGAATTTGAAAAATATAAAACTCTCAAAGTGTTAGCAAAATGTGTTTCATAATCATGAACACTTTGAGAGATTTTTCAAGGATTTGGTAAATGGCAACATAGGATAGTCATGAAGTTATAAGGTGGCTAAGGTTAGGAAAACCGTCCTATGATCCGCCAGAGCCGGAGGGATCTACCCAGAGACAATACCGAATAGTTAGTATTAGAAAGTCCTTAGGTATGATCATGAAAAAAGGAGTAATATGAGAAAGGAGAAAGAAGGGGTTGAAGAATTAAAAAGAAACGAAATGAGAAAGGGTGAAAAGAAATAGCCCTCCAATTATTCAACCTCAGGGCAGAAACCGGGTTCAATTCATATGCTACTGGTGGTTACTAAGGTAACACCGGTATTAAAGACAAGACGTCATGGACCCAGTGACGCACTGCACTAAACCTTCTAAACCACTCAAGTTCTCTTAAAAGGACTTGTTTCATTCTCACGAGGAACCCTGCATAATCTATCGACCGCTCATTACGAGTTATGTTGATATTGAAACAGGAGACACCGCTCCAGTCTCCGACTACCAAAATTGCACTTATCGAGTCTAGAGCCACGAGATGCATCATAAGATCTCATAGGAACACGTGTTACTTCTACACTGGTTGTTCAACATTAAGGACACCAGTTGTAAACTTATGAATCCTACCCAGATCTTAGCAATCTGCCAGAACATTTATGAGGGAATTTACAAATGTAATTCTCAGTGATTGAATGGAAATTCCTGCCAGGGTCAACATCAAACAGCCCTGAAAGCAGGTCACTTCGGTAATTCCTTGTGGATTACGCTTAGTGGTCGCGGCAGTTTCAAACGGTCTACAGTCGTGGAGTGAACTCCAGCGACTCACCTAATCGTTGATTTACTACGGTAGATCTTTAAAGCCCTATGGGTTTCCGATTTAGGAACGGCCTTGGTAAGGATTAGAGAGAGTTTTCACACTATGCTGTTAACAATCTCGAAGTCCGAACCAGTAAGTACCGGACATTTTATTGCTAACTGTCGTATGCAGGAACACCTGGCGGTTGTAGCTGATTGCTGTTGCAGCTGTTTGCGGTTGTAGCTGATTGATGTTGCAGCTGATTGCGGTTGTAGCTGATTGCAGAAAAGATGCCAATCCATCACCACATGCTCACACTTCACCATCATCATATTCAAGGAAGTCATGATAAAGTAAAAGACCTTCGACACTGCTTCTGCAAACTCTGATGCTGAAAATCATGACCCAGAATAGTGTGAGCATGTCGGCCTAAAGAATACCACATCACATGGAAACATACTGCTGAAAGATGACTTGAAGACATACGTTGGATGATGACATCAAAGAATCACCAAAGATCATCCAAGACAGAAGAACAGTCATCTAAAGTTCGCTGCTGAATGTACAAAGACTAATGAACTTGAAGAATCAAAGACTACGAGCTATGAAGTCAAATTCATATGAAAGAATGCTGGAATTCAAAATATTATTTTCAGGGTGACCTCCCTTAGGGGGAGATTGTTAGGAATATAAATATTCATGTGAAGACTCGGTCACCCCGAGTAGCTATTTAGCATTTATGTAGCTCGTAGGCTTATAAGTATTAGTTTAGTTAACGTATTATTAGTATTAGTTATATTAGTATTTGTGGAGTGGGTCGGGTCTTTACCCACTGTCAGCTCACTCCACAGCCCACTCGGGGCACCATATCTTGTAAGTATAAATACCCCTTCCCACACTTGGGAAGGGTTGGAGGTTTCTAATCATTCAACTATTTTTCTCTCATTCTCTCTCTCTAAATCTCCCAACACTCTCATCTCTCTCTCTCTCTAGAAATTCATTCATCTAATTCCTAACATCAAATCCAAGTATACTTATATTACAACACATGAAATAATAAGAAAAATGAAGTTGGGCTTGGGGTGTGGGCTGGATGAATAGTAGATCGTGCATATGGGAGTTGGGCTGAGTTAACTCTTGGCCTGATTAGTTAATGGTATATATTAGTGAATAATTAAGCTTTGTGAATTAATTAAGTTTTCGTAGTACGCGTTTGAGCTCGTCCCGTCATTTGGTGAATTATGTGATGACGTTTTCACGTTAAAATAATATAATAAAGAAAATTTTTAATTTTCCCGTAAAAATGGTGATTAAAAATAATGACGGAGAGTAATATATAACTAAACGTCGTTAATTATAGGAAATTTTGCAGTTTGCTACAGATTTCTTGTAAAGTTGAATACTTTAGTAATAGTGTTTCCAAAAATCTAGAGATTGAGTAAAGCTCATATACTACCAAGTAGTATTTAAGATCTGTAAGTCAAACTCGAAAGGGCATCGATTTGTAGATCACGAGTAAAATCTCGTAGATGCTTTGGAATGGAATGTTCAGGTAAGGCTAGAAGATGCTCTACATACGGGATAGCTAACCAGATTAGAACAAGTTAAAACTATGATCAAAATTAATGTTCTCAAACCAAAGAGTCCTTCACCGGACTGATGAAGGAGTTCGACTTAGAGTTAAGCAAAGGAATCGAGCGTGTTATAAATTTATTTAGAACATTTAACTAAAGAGTAGAAAGCATGATAGGAATTATAGATCCAGCGTGGTCTATAAGGAATTCCTAATATTGCAGGATTTAGTGGGAGGATAACAAGATCATTAAACGAAACGAACCTTGCTAAGTAAAGCAAGTTAGTTTGGCATGATAGGACGTGTTGATCTTGTGGTTGTAATGAACAAATTAAAACACCTAGTGACTTAAAAGATTTGAGGTTATGGACAACAAATCAGGAAATGTGCAACTACATCGTGGTTTCAGAAAAGCTTGCACTGAAAGTTCTCAAAGACTTAGGATAATCATTAATAAGGAGTCACGATTCTAATTTGTAAAATTAATTCCATTCTATTCAATCCATAGAATGAAGTGCATCATTAACGCTAAGCTGAGTGTGTCGCGATTTAGCTAAGTCTATCATCCAATAAAACTAAATAGTTTGCACCAATACTCTCTTAGGTTCATAGACAATAAGACAAAAGCAATCTAGAAGATTGGAAGTGAGGCTTAGGGGTTCTCCTGAAGAAAATCGTTAGAAAGTTTGAATAAAGTATATAGTAATTGGAAACTCCTAAATACTTTTTGGTATGAGCTAAATAAATTGCCAGGGAATCGAAGTAATGTTGCTGACTCGTGAAAATCGTACGAGACACTAAGAGTAGATTCCACTTAGCGTATTTTAAAAACATGAACAGAAGACATTCCATTCTAAAAGTGTCCTTAGTTGATTATCATGGAGGGATACCAAGATAATGATCACAACTATTATGAAACGAAAAACTTTTCGGTGAAGATGGTCAATTTCATATGCATTTGTGGTACAAATGTTGGACGTGACCATGAGCGAGAAGCGACCACATGGATCAAAGTTATTGGCGTTCACTGATCGTGACGGACTATACTAATGACTTGAGGATGTGAAACATTCGACTTTGTTTCTCATCGAATTTAGACTTAGTTTCCAGTTACAACGTAAAAGCGTAACGTTGTATGCTAAGGTCAAGTTCGGTAGGAAGTGAGGAAAAATGATTCATTAGCCAAGATGGCAATTTGCAGCTCCATGTTGAAATAGACTGGAGAGAATGATATTTTTCCTGGCCCCTTGTGTGTAATTTTTGAGGAAAAGTTCGGCCGAATGACGATGTGTCTTTGACACTTTGGGAGTCAAATCATTCACGAAACCAAGAAGGGTGAAAGTATTACAGAATATATATCCATATCTGATACTTTTAAAAGAATATCGATAAAGTTTAGTCAGGCGTGGCTAACGAAAAATTACTGTAAGGGTATTTAATCAATTTATGTGAGTGAGGTACTACAATTTCTTGCTCGGGACCTTTTGGTACTGTAAAAGAAGATTCCTATATTGTTGTATTTGCACAAGTGGGAGTTTGAAAGGTTTGTGTGCAAACAACACAACGACTTTCACTCTTGGCTTAACAGAAAGGCCGAAGGGTCACACCGGTGCACACTAAATAGAATGATGCAAGCGGAAATAAGAAACAAGCTTACAAAATGAAATGAGGTTAAAAAAGAAATGAAAATACGACGTTATTTTCATTTAAGGGTTTGGCAGTTATTACCCGCAAGTCTAATATTTATTTAGGATAAATATTAGAGGGTAATTAATGACAAAAAGCAAAACAAAAAGCCTCAAGGGTGTTTGTTTTGCTCGTACGAACGCCCAAACCAAATAAGGGAGGAGTTTGTTTCCTAAACAAACTCCAATACTTGTTCACCAAGTATTCTAGAACCTTCCTTGGTATCCTATAAATACTCAGGGTTTTCAAGGGTTCTCATAACACACTCCTATAACCCTAAAAGTCTCCCCTCTCTCTCCCTCTTGGTCGATCGACCGAACCCACACAAAGGGTTTCGAAAAACCCTTTGGTCGATCTTAGTTGACCGATTTTAGGGTTTTCTTCAAACCCTAAATTGATCAAATCACTTGTGTGGCTTTACCCTCTTTCGTACTCGCCAAACTTGCGATAGGTTCGAGCCCTGGTTCTACCTATGCAATATCGGTGGATACCTAAAGCAACCCTAAAGGTTATTGTTTCTATTAAACCCTAGAAGTGTTCGTGAGGCAACAAGAAAATCAAGAAGGTGTTCCGCACAGTTATTTTGGTCAAAGAAGCTTACTAACATCAGGATAATCAAGTTTTCTAAACACCCTTTATATGTGTTAGTTGTGGTTATATCACTGTTTAGTAGATCTGCAACTACGTTTTTGGTCTGCACAGTTTTGGTGTGTTTATTTTTCCGTTGTGCATGTCTGATAACTATGCGGATGACCACCAGAACCTTACATATAGTAATTTATTAGTAGGTGATCATCTGAAAATAAAATTACTTGAATCATTAAAAATCCTGGCAAGTAACCTTTAGTGGTTAGGACCATGACCATTGGCCTGACAACGTTAAAAGTGGTATATAGTAGGGTTTAAGATTTAGTGAACGGTAAGTAGGCAAATTACTTAGTAATTAAGTGTATGGCAAATACATAGAAACATTTTCATATAGATTAGTTGAGAAGTTTAAAGCTTGGACGATAACTGGGATGCGACCCTGACATCGACGTATGTAGTTATAAGAAGAAGCATGTAGGGAGTGCCGACTGTAACACACCAACACTACCTAAGACTCACTGAAACATAGCTAGATGAACATTGCACACGCATTCAAGTCATTGATAGGATAGATGATTAGCAAGGCGAGCACGTCCTTTATCTTTTGATTGTCTCATTAATTTCCTTTCCGTATTACTTTCTATTTATCATTTAGTTATTTTACTATTAAATAATCGTGTGGATTTAAAGCATAGTCGTCTAATTAGTTTAATTTACTTAATCACACTTCAAATACCCTCGTTCCAGCGAACAACTTGGTCTTACCAAATCTATACTATACATGAACGGGTAAACTGCTTCAGAGTGTTGGTGAAGTCTCAACTAGTTCGGTATATAAATTATTAAACTATATTTCACACATCAATATGATAAGACACAAGACGTCGAAGACGAGAAGTGTTGAGGAATATATGCTTTGACGATTTATGGTTACGAGTAACTTACACATTTTACGTTATGTATCACAAGTTATATGTCATTATTAAAACATGAAAGACGATTTAGTTTAAATATCTTCATCTTTGCACTATATCAGATAAGCTAATTTTGATCTTTAGTGGGCGATATTACGTGTCAAAATTGATTCTCTCATCATTCGAATTAAAAACTCCTCGTATATATATAGTGTCATCGAAAAAAGAATATTGTCAAACATAAAAGAAAAAACATTTCCATTTGGTAGTCTAAACGGGATGAAACTAAACTTAACCTCAAACCAAAGAAAAAACCGACTTTATAGGTAGAAATTGAGTTCCACATGCCTGGTTTTTTGAAGAAAAATGAAGACCAAATCCCAATTTATATCAAGGGTAAATAGTATAACTTAACCTAAACTAAAAGGACCATTTATGTAATTACCTCTTTCAAAATCATAACAGAACTAAAAAATCTGTTAGCCAACAAATTTGGAGGGAAGAATATTGGCCGGATTATTCATTTGCATCATCTCAGGTCACAATCATCCTTCATTTCTCTCAAAATTCTGACCCACACCGTCCGATAAGTTTTACATTTTACGCTCGATTTGCGTTTGATGTATGTTGACAGATTTGAAGACGAAAAGAGGCTGCTGATTGCCGGATTTACACGTCATGGATGCCCGGAAATCAACAGTCTCTTAAAACCACGTTTATATGGTTATTGTCTTCACCCTTTAAATTACCGTAACTCGTTTTACGTATCGATTGCTATATTTCTTTTTTTCTTTTGTTATGATGTGATTATTTGTTGAAGCTAGCTATGATTCATATGTTAATAATTTATTACCCAATTGTTGGCTCATTGTCGCAATTATCCGTTTTATGCATTCAAGAGATTTTTTTATTTCTTTATATGTATATATATGGATCCTTGTTAAGGTTAATTGTGTCATATTTTCGAAATATGAAATATTAAGATAGCGAAAGTGAGTTATTTATATTTTGGAATTTTGGGTGGATATAAAAACTAATAATGGATGACTGAATTATTGTTCGTGTCGAAGAATATCTATAATCTGTTTCAGAAACTTTGTACAATGCTGTGCTCGATATTTGATGAATTTCGTGGTATCCACATTTTCATGATCTACTTTTAGAGTCTCTGAATGTATATGAGATTGAAATGTTTATTGACTTTAACAGTTAAGTTTCTATTTGTGGTTAACGATGTTGAAATTTTCAGGTCATTACTAAGTATATGAGTTTGCAGTATGCATATTTCTCATATCAAGACAATAAATGATTAAATGTATATGGAAAGAAAGGTTTAATTGGCTTCTAGTGTTGAGTTTTCATGTTGTACTCGATAACCGTTAACCTGTCTGAAGTTATTTACATTGTTATGTACTTCTTGTAGACCCTAGAGTTCTTGATTTACATTGTTCATTTGTAATCCAGATATCTTAGTGATTTGACATGGGATCTTTAGATAGCAGCTCAGACCAAAAATTTGAAGAACAAGAGCATGAAATCACGAGCGACGACAGTGAATTTATGGTAGATTCTCCGACTACTTCTGATAAAAATGATCTATTAGAATTGGTGTCAGAGCCTTCAAGTGCAAGTGATACTGAGTTTAATGAGTTGGTAGTACAGTCTCCTACTGATTTCAATGAAGACAAAGCCTCGACTTCTTCCTCTACATCATCAGGTGATTTTACGTTAGAAGACCCCTTCCAAGACTCAGATAGCGAAAATGGTGAAAATGCTAATACGGGTACTATTGAAAGCCCTGAAATACAGGTTATGGAGCGTCCAACGTCAGAACAGTATAGAATACCATCGTCTGTTTTTGCTAGAAAAGAATCGCATAATACAGGATGGGGCATGGCTTCAAATGAGTCTTTATTTAGTATTAATATGGGAGGCATGAGTTTTCGCAACCAAGATAGTATGGTTTGGAGATCGGGAGATCTAGACCTAGGATATTCTATAGAACCGTCTCCATCTCGTGAGAACAAATTCCAAGATGGAAAACCAGAGGTAGAAACAATTCCTGAATTGGATGAAACGGGCGAAACCAGTGACTCGGATGCATCAGACAAGAATCTTGACCCGGATGAAGCTCCTAACACTCATAAGTTTGGCGAGGAGGATAAGATTCACAGTCTGAATGAGTTAAGTGTCAATCCTGGAACAAGCAGTGGACCCGCAAATCCAAGTTTACAAGACAGTCAAGAAGATCAAGTAAATGCATCAGTTGTTGAAGAGCTCAATACTCATTTTGCTGCAGCAGATAGTGGCGATAGAAGTTCTTTTGCATTTCCAATGTAAGTTGTTTCATTAACATTTACTTATCATATGAAGAAATCTTGCATTAAGAAGTTTGTCCAAACACAGTGTCTCTAATATATATACTTCTGATTTGTATGATTGTTTAGGGGTAATAATCAGTTTCGTATAAGTTTCAACTGAAATACTTTTTTTCCGAACATGAAGTTTAACTGCAGGGACTTCATCTAGGACAAATGGTTCTGCAAAGGCAATAAAGTCAGAATCACAAGTAGAGACGCAGCCTAATTCAGCGTCACAGCCTGAACCAGACAAACATCAGCAACCATCAGCGCCAAAGGCAGATACTCCAGCTTCATCTTGGACAAACTGTTTTGGATGTTGTGCGTCTTGTTCTTGATTTGTGCTTGCATTCCTGTTAACAATGGTAAGACAAAGGATCCGATGGAAGATCTTGTATACACGGTCATAGCAAGGAGATTGAAGCAACACGATGTCAGGAACTGATGTTTTTGGTGTTAGTATCATCTTAATAAAATAGGTTTCATTGTAGGTAAATAGTTTTGTTTACAGTCAAGTCTAAGCAATTGGTGTGTGGACTTGATACAGTTAGGTTTTTTGTGTATCGCTTTTGAATGCATGATATGTTTGCATAGAATTTTAAATCGTGTTCGTGATGAGTCTCGCACTGTACTCTAGTTTGAAGTTTCTGATACAATTACCGTGGTGGTGTTTGGTTTGTTGAGTGCCATGAAGAGAGGCCAAGCCACGAGCTGACAGAAAACATTGCGGGATTTGTTGAAAAGAACCGAAGCCAAAATATCATAGGAAGTAGGGGAATGAGTATTTTAAACCCATCTCCCTTAGCAGGTTTTGAAGGATAGTCGAGTTTATGGGTGTCATTAAGCCATACCCATAAACTAAATGCCCATATTATGGATTATACTTAATCTTTCATTCAAATGCCTAGTTCTGTTAGTAAATAAGTTTCAAACAAAAAAGGACAAAGGGAATTGCAGAGACTTTATTACTGAGATTACATTGCATTACTAAACAAAACACAGCATAACCATTTGTAGGCATAATATATAGACTTTAGAGATACCACCAGAAGCTAAAATGTGAGCCGTTACTAAGCCAACACTGACTCAACTGACAGCTTATTATTAAAACTTACTGAACAGACGACAAACTTATTATGCTTTGAATCATTATTCAACATTCCCCCTTGATTCAAAGCTACAGACTCCAAGATGTTTTCTGAGATAGGCATGTTGAGCATTAGAGATTGATTTGGTGAGAACATCAGCCAATTGCTCTTTCGTACCGCAAAACTTTAGCTCAATTTCACCTCTTGCTGCAAGGCTTCTTATAAAATGATAACGTATGTTGATATGCTTTGTTCTATTGTGAAAGCTGGATTTTTGGTCATTGCGATAGTCGCCTTGTTGTCGCAAAATATTTCGGTAGAACCAGGGGCGAAGCTTTATAGGGGCCGCGGGGGGGGGGAGGGGGGGCCCCGCGCCCGACCCCCCGAAATTTTTTTTGCGATATAGGGGGTATATAGTTTTCGTGTAGAAAAATTTCGGTATATTAGGTTTCGACCCCCCATTTTAATTGTGAAATTTCGGTATATTAGATCCCGACCCCCCACTAAAAGTTGGCAAGCTTCGCCACTGGGTAGAACCTTGTTGCTCTTTATGAAGATCACTGAGTAGTCTCCTTTACCAAATTGCTTGACACGTTGCTGAAGTTACAGCAATGTATTCGGCTTCCCCTGATGACAATGCAACTACTTCTTGCTATTCGGCTTCCCCTGATGACAATGCAATTACTTCTTGCTTCTTAGAACTACAAGAGATTGCTCCGGAACCGAGACTAAACATATGGCCAGAAGTGCTTTTTCCATCATCTTTACAACCTCCCCAATCATTGTCTTAATATCCAAACAGCTTGAAGTTTGCGGCTCGTGAGTACCAAATCCCTAACTCGATCGTTTCTGCAACACATCGTAGGACTCTTTTTGCTGCTCCTAGGTGCTGCATTGTAGGAGTATGCAAGTACCTGGATAACACACTCACAGATAACATAATATCGGGTCGAGTATTTGTCAAATAATTAAGCCCACCAACTAAACTTCTGTAGTAACTTGGATTAGCAAACTCTGTCCCATCATCTTGCTGCAACTTTTCTTTTGGGTTCTTAGGTGTAGCTACTCCATTGCAATTTTGCATTCCAAACTTGGACAAAAGATCTTTGGCATACTTTCTTTGTGAAACAAATATACCATCGTCCACCTGCTTAACCTCAAGTCCTAGAAAGTACTGCAAATTTCCCAAATCCGATATCTCAAACTCGCTCATCATACATGACTTGAAACTCGGAAACCAACTTTTGAGAAGAGCCCATATAGATCATGTCATCGACATATATACAAACCACTAAAAAAACACCATTATCACTCTTTTTCACATACAAAGTGGGTTCATTTTCACTCCTTACAAACCCGTGTTGTAAGAAATACTACAAGTCAACTCTTTTGTGCCACGCTCTTGATGCTTGTTTAAACCCATAAAGAGCTTTCTTGAGATTCTACACTTTATCTTCAATGTTACGAACAACAAAGCCGTCGAGCAGGGCGTCTCTGACGATTTATGGACCTAGGCCGAGAAAAAAAAGGGCCCGGAGGCTAGGTGCAACAAATTATATAATATAAACTAAAATATAAAAATGATATGTAAGTGGGTTTTTTTATGTGGTCTAAGTTATATGGTTTAATTTTTGGATGATTGTTAAGATTTATAATGGGCTTAGTTAATTACATATACAATTTTTATATATATACATTAAAAAAAATTAAAAATCGGGCCCCCTAAAAAATCGGACCTCGGCCAGTCGCCCACTTCGTCCCACCCCTAGACCGGCCCTGCCCTCGGGTTGATGAACATAAACCTCCGCTTCTAGTTCTCCATTTAGAAATACAGATTTAACATCAAATTGATAAAACGGCCAATTTAAATGAGCCAATGATAATAAAACTCTCACGGTTTCAAAACGTGCAACAAGAGAAAAAGTTTCGTCAAAATCAACACCTTGTTGTTGTGCATACTGTTGGAATTATATAACATGTCAAACATTAAATATAGACACAATAAACATCAAAGTACATGCGGAAGCGTAAAGGATCATTACATGTAATTAATTAACCGAATATAAAAGAATATGCGTACCTTAAATATTCTAGCAAAACAAGAATCAATTCAATTAAGAACCAAGAACCCTAATAAATAAGGGTTAATAAAAATCGACTACAAACAAAGTCGATCAATCCAAGTTGCAAACAATAGTGTGTTTGCTCTACATTCATGTACACACGTACTATTAGTGTAACACCCCAACCCGACAAGGGTCAAAATGCCACATTATGGTGTCAACAGAACAAACGTAAGCGGAAGACTTTTATAATTACTAAGGTTACAAAAGTTCAAAATGAAACTAAGGACATAATAAATCTACATCATATTGACTATCAACTGGAATACAAATCTGAACTAAATCTAAATGGTAGATAACTCCCGAGTCTAATCCAAATGCAAATGGGACCTATCTTCGGGGTAGTCCACTAAGGCTCCTATGCACTCTTCACTCAATCCCAACTTCCAACCTAAAATCTGCCACAGGAAAAGAAATGCATCTGACCTTAAAAAGCCCAGTGAACAGATATATATAACAAACGAATCACCAAATCATATATAAGTATAGGAAAAGGAACATAAGCTCCTGCTGAAACGAATATCATCTGTCAAAAGAATGAGAGATCAAGATCATCTGAGCAAATATCATAAGCCAAATGAAATGGAGAAATAAGATAATACGAATCAAATGGATCAAATGCATAAACATCGTGAGTAGAATAGCTCTAAGAGTCAAAGAATCAAATAAATATGGCAACGAATGCGTCCAAACGAGCCAATCGAACGGACCATAGATACTTAACAGATAGCCACGAGCCTGTCTAAATGAGCCACTCGAATAGACCAAATAATCACATAATCCGTCAATTCATATTGTACAAGGAGTAGCTAGCTCCATTGTACCAGAAGTGAGAGGGGTGCATGGCATGCACAAACCAATCACTAAAATCACATCATGTCATTCCAATTATATACCTAGGATGCATCCATACGCTCCCTGCAAAACAGAATACATATGCAAGTACGAGACTATACATACATATAACAGAATGACCACGTGCGTCATAATAATATAATAATAACAGAAGGGAACGTCGTGGATCAATCACACCTCCACAGAAAGTGTCATGCCATTGGTGCCTCAATGACATAGCCATGGTACCTCCATGGCTAGTTAGCTCGGGCAACAGAACATAACAAAACAAAACTATCCATAATAAGCAATCATAATCAACAAAGGCATATCAACTGAACAGAATCTCAATCAAGGAGATAATAACAGATCATCATAACAGAATGGATAGCAACTGAATCATATCAAGGGGATCATAGCAATGGCTTATATCAAATGGGATCATGGGAAAGTAAACAAATCAAAGTCAATGATCGAGAAGTCATGAGATCATAACCCTTACTGAGAAAGGGTAAAATATTTGTACCTTATGCAAATCAACCAATCAAAATAAGAAAGCACCGGAATAGGGAATTACTCCTTCTTCACCGAACTTATACAAATTAATGATCACGTATTACTTAGAAGCTCATTTTAGAAGTTTACCACTTATAGTTATTAAGGTTTCCCATTTATGGCTCTTTCTATTTTTAAAAACTTTTTATTTTTAGTAACCTGTCATGTTTAGTAAGTTTCCCGATTTAGTAAGTTTCCTTAATTAGTAACTTCTATATTTAGTAAGTTTCCCGATTTGATGACTTTTAGGATTATAAATGACAATTAAATAAACTTTAAGACTTAAATGATTAACATTAGAGTTTAGGGTTTATACTTTCATTTTATTAAAGTTTAGGGGCTAAAGTGTAAATTACATATTTATATAGAAATTTCTCATACTTGAATAATTAAATCACCTTGTTACTTATCTCATGCAAATTTACCCTACACGAACCAACCCCCTTTTTAACGTGATAAAATTCACCCAATTACTCCTTTGTCCATCATTTACCCAACACTAACACACACGCTCAACTCCATTTTAAATCCATACGTATAGCAACCATATGACTCAATATTTACTTACACTAAACCCTTGCTTTTATGACCAATCAACCCTCGCTAGACACACCTTAGTGACGCCCACAAGACTCTTGTTTCCAGCCATTCTAACACACTCCAAAGCAAGCATACCCGACATACACTATACAAACCAGAACCACTCACAATAACCACATAAAATCATTGTTTTCTTTGCCCTAATCGACATCCCCAACACAGCCCACAACACACCCCTTTTATACGTTTTAAACTCCAGATTATAAGTCACCACTATACATGTATTGGTCATTATTTTATGCACCACAGAACCTATATTTCATGCACAATATATAACCATATTTCATGCACATGAGACCTGACGTTACAGCCCATAATTAATTGTTATTTCGACATGTATTATGTACTAATTCATGTATCTTCTCGTTCCAGATTTAGAGTGGTATTGCGGTGATCAAAAACATGTTTAAACATCGGGTACTTAACTTATATTTATATTGAATCAAAAGCAGATTATGACCTTATATGTATACTGAATTGCATAGCCTTTGAAGATCTTAAATATCAGCCTACATCTTCCATATTTCATGCAACTTTACTTATCATTTTATGTGTTCTTTATGCCCTTTTGATGACATCAAATAAGTACATTTTATTAGCATCATGTATCCTATGTATATTGCTTGTTTTGTATTATTTTATATGGGAATTGATACTTAATCGCCTACTTTTGTAATTCTCAGTTATAAACAAGCATTTGGTGAAAGTTAGCTATTATGGACATAAAATGGAGCAAAATGATCAAGATTGGAAAAGTCTGAATTGAAGAGATTAAAGACCATTGCCTGACTTTGAAGCATGCGCCGCATCTGATTTTATCATGCGTCGCATATGAAACTTTGGTCAACGAAGAAGAACCAACTTGTTCTACTCCAGATACGCTGCATTACATTTCATACCTACGACGTATCACTCTCAAGACTTCACCAAAAGATGATCCAAGATACAAGAGAACATGCGCCGCATAAGAGATTGAAGATACACCGCATCTTAAGGCGGTGTACGAATATTCTGGAATATAATAATCTTGGACCCCACGCGAAGTTACCTTGATACGCCGCATCGGACCAATCCGATGCGCCGTATCGGCCATACACAATCCTTACCAAGAAATCAAGTGGAGATTAGAAGCTTAATGAAGAAGTCAAGATTACAAGTCGACACTTGAAGATGCTTTTGTATTTTGGCCATAAAATCTTCATCCGGACTCCGTTTTAGTTGATTCAAGCGGCCACGGAAAGAGAAAAAGGAGATCTACCTGTATCTGAAGGAGATGCGGCCCATAAGGTCTTTAGATGCGCCGTATTGGGAGATGCTCCATATCAGATTTATAGATACGCCATATCGGGTCAGTTTCAGACTTGGAGGCTACGTTTACTTATAGATGCGGCGCATCTAACTCTATAGATGCGCCGTATCGACCCAGATTTCAGAATCTATAAATACCGAACTCATTAACGAATTAGGGCATCTTTGGGAACCCTTAGGGTCATTCCCAGACGATCACAACCCCTCCAAACAGCAGAAGATCACCCTAGAAGACCTAATTATCCTTGAAGAGTATCTCTAATCATTGTAACGTATTCATTATGCTTAATACTCTATTCATTACGATTATGTTTATGCACTTTGTTATAGAGATTATGGGCTAACACCCTTATGTGTTAGCCATGTTTATGATTATTTGATATTTTGATGTGTTTCTAATTCGATTGGTTGCTAAGTCTTCGTTTTAATTACTTATGTTAGTAGTTTGTTTTATTGTAATAGTAAGCTTTAATTCATCAGGATTGATGGGCTTGTGTAATGTGACAACGGAAAGATTGCACTCCCCTTAATATTGCTTTCCCATCAATTAAAGTTTATATGTTGATGTCTTTGGTGACTTTTATTAGTGCATTGATAACCTCTGTGTCTAGCTGAGCATTGATCGGGTCGCCATGCCTCTTTCCTCGCCTATTAATTCTAGAAAATAGTAGGATAGACATAAGTGATCATTAAGGGTTTATTCGCCGATAAGATTAGAGCCAACGAGAAAGGTCTAAATCTCGGTGCGTCGCATCGAACTATACACTTCATATAAAACTAGCAATAAAACAAGTGACAAGCTATTTAAATATAAACACAATTATTAAGCAGCTTTATGCGGATTCCAATCATAATGGAATCTAGACTCTAGGTACAAGAGGTAGGATGGACCGCGCCTAGTCTTGAGCACCAATCACTGCAGGTCTTAGAACTTATTAAAACTTAATCATATATGAAACTTGGTCAACACACTCTTCATATCTTTGGTATTTTCTATTGTTTGTTTATCTTAGTTTAGTTAGAATAAAACCAAACCCGTGCCAGTCTCTCAGGCTGAACCCCCCTTTACGTTAGTTTAGGAGAGTCGAATACCTCTAGAATTAGTATATTAGAAATCTCACTCTTAGTGATCGACACCCTACTTACCAACTAGGCTACATTGATCGGGTACACTGCCCGTTAGTGTTGTTATAGGTTAAGTCGGCAAAATATAAATGTAAAACTTGATAAGGAATAATCACCTATACAACGACACACATCAAGTTTTTGGCGCCGTTGCCGGGGAGTGAATTTATCTATTTGCTAGTTTTATTGGTATTTTCTGTTTTTAGTTTGATTTTGTGTGTTTAGTTTATTTGTTTACTATCTGTGAGTCTGTCTAAGAAGGGAGATACGGCGTGTTCTTGTCTGTGAATACGGCGCGTCTATCTGGTTTCAATACGGCGCATTCTTGTCTGTGAATGCGACGCATTGACGTTCTGTAGCAAAAAATAAAAAAAAAAAAAAAAAAAAAAAAAAAAAAAAAACAAAAAAAAAAAAACGCAGGAAGCTAATACGGCGTATCCATTGTCTGTTGGATACGACGCATCGATCTTCTGTTACCTAAAAATACTGTTATTATCTGTTAATTTGATTAGTATTTTAATTAGGTTTTTCTTTTTAAATTCTAACCACTAACCCTGTTATATATTAGATAGATTGCATTCATTGTATAATTTGCATATTTGCTGTTTTTGTGTGTTTTTGTTTTCTGTAATTTTTGTTTATTTTTGTTTGTTTTTATTTTTGTTTGTTTTTGTTTTTGGTTTTTATTTTTATTTTTCTGTATTATTCTGCTGTCGTTGTATTGTGCAGATACAAACGATACGGCGCATCTGTTTTCACAGATACGGCGTATTGCGTTTAATTTTTATAAAATACAACGCGTTTAATAAATTCGAGTACGACGCATCTTTCCCCAAGATACGGCGTATTCTGTTTTTAATTAAGAAATTTTTCTAAACCCTAACGCCATACGACGCATCTGTTTTAACAGATACGGCGTATTTTCTATTTAAATTAAAAACAGTTTTTCGAAATTATTAAACAGAAGCGACGCATCGATCTTTATCGATACGGCGCATTTACTGAATCAAAAATCTTGTATTTTGAAACGTAACGTAGATACGGCGTATTAACTTTCGCTTATACGGCGCATTTAATTTTTATAAATATAAGTAATTTTTGATAACTTAAAACGTACGGCGCATTTAATTTATTAATACGACGTAACAATTTTCTAAAATAAAAGTCTGATTTATTTTTAACGATTATAAGATACGGCGCATCCTATTTATAGGATACGGCGCATCGTCTTCAGATATCAGTAACTTTTATTTATCCCGAACGGAGAAAATTCTAATCATCTTTCCTGATTCTTAGAAATTTTTTACTTCGAAGCCTATTTGTTTTGTGTTTCAGGAATCATGATTGATCTTTTCCCAAGCTGGTTCGGAGGATCAAGGATCAAACTTACAATCGACGAGATTATATCAAAGTTTGCCCAAGAAAGCGGAAAGGAACTATTGCTGAAAGAACAAAACAATATGATTAGAGAAGTGACGATTGAAGTGCACCAATTGTCAAGGGTGATTAAAGGAGTTTTGTTCCAAAGGCACGACCTAAAGGGAAGTACCTTGATAATTACATCGACAACGCTGATAACAAAGTTGTCGAGTTTGAACCAGAACTACTGGAACAGGAGCTGAACGTGAGTCTAACTTGAAGACTCTGGAATAAAGACAAGTGCTGACCGGGAGACAACCTGGATTTATCTTTTATTTTCTGTTTTCTGTCGAGTCTGTCAGACCTGCAGAAGATGCGGCGCATCTCTATCAATAAGATGCGACGCATCACCTGCACTGGTCATATCTTATTTTATTTTTCTGCATTTTTATTTTTGACTTTAAAACTTTCTGTCAGTTTATTTAATGCGGTGCATCCCTGGTTAAGGATGCGACGCATCTTTTATTCTGATTCGTATTTATTCCAGGCTCAATACGGCGTATCTTTTTCTATAAGATACGGCGTATCGACTGACCTGATGATTTACAGTTTAATATTTCCTACAGGTTGTTGATGCGGCATATCCAATATTCCATGGATGCGGCGCATCGACACTCTGACCTGTAATTTTTAGTATTTTTATTTTTCTAACCAATGATTAACGAGATGTTCTCGAGTCTATTTTTCTGTGGTCTCTATATTTTTACAGGTCTGGACAATTGAAGGTATTGATGAACTCCCATATTACATAAGCTCACATTCTTACATTGGAGGATCATACCGAGCAAATCTCAGGGGAGTTTTCCGTTCTAATTCTTTTAATTTCCTGTTTTTAATTTCAAATTAAACAACGAGGACGTTGTTTATCTTAAGTGGGGGGATGGAGAATTAGAAAGCTTACTTGTCCTTATTTTTCAAAAATATGCTTAAGATGTACTTAATATGCTTAAATTTAAAATTTTTCTAGCATGTTTTTGTTTAATCTAAGTTGCATAGCTGCACACATAACATTATTTTCAAAAATTGTGAACTTATCAAAATTCACAAATCTATGAGTGTGCCGGTGACTTGTAAACTTTAGAACTTGGCTTGTATACTATTCGAGACCACCATAATAAGTATTATTTACATAATTGGAGTGACTTGTCTAACTTGGTAAATTTCTAGGATTACACCCAAATAGCCTTTATATGTTATGTGATATTAACTAACTACATTGGTTAGTTAACCCCCGTATAAACCCTTTTGTTTACTCTCATTTTTAGAGTATGATACCCCTAGAAAAACCCTCAGAGCCATTCCTTTCGTTTCTTACACCTTTGTTATAATGTTTCGATACACCCTTACACCTTAGCCTACCCTGTAGATTAAAATCCGTGGTTAATTGCTTTAGGCAAAGTGTGTTTCCTTACATTACCTATGTTCGCGTGCGTGATTCATTATCTTTGGTTGAGTCAGGAAATTGCACAATGCAATTGGTACGAAAGTAAATATTGTATATCTTTGAGTTTATTTTTCGTGTGTTTACTACTTTCGCTATTACAGTTATTTCTGAAAGTATGAAAAGTATGGAAAAATTATCCGGAAAGAAAGTGATAGAAAAGTTGTGAAATTTTACACATCTATGTTTATGTTTAAAGTTTAAAAAAAAATAAATAAATAAATAAATAAATAAAAAATAAATCGAAAAAATAGAAAAGAAAAAGAAAAAAAAGAAAAGTTGGATGTTTGTTTTAACCAACTTATGTAAAGTTTTGTATTAAGTGGTCGATATCACCACTAGTTGTTATATATTATATTTATGGATTGAATGGGAGTTGGCCGTTATGGGAACGCCAACTAAGGTTATTCCTTGATTAAGATTTTGTTGAGTATAATTCGTGTCTACCTAAAGCGTGTGTTTCAAGTGTTAAAGCGTGAGTTATTCAATGATATGAGTCTTATTCATGGGATGGTTGGGAAAGTAATTTACCACACTTAGGATTTTAATTTATCTGTTTTGTTTATTTTTCATTTTACACCAATTTGTATCCCAAAAATTATCCAAACCCTATATCATTCTTTATCCAAACCTTTGATTTATTGAGATTAGGGATTTGAGCAATCTTAAGTATCGTAGTCATGGATTCGGCTATGTATTTATGATTTTGTCGCCCTTTTTGATATAATATTATTGGTGAAGATTACTTGGTCCTATCTTTAGCCCATTCGAGTTAAGGATTTGAGCAATTGCAAGTATCGTGGTCGTAGATTCGATCATGTATTTGTGATTTTGTCGCCTTTTCTGGAATGTGAGATCGATAGAGATTAAAAAGGATGATCAACCCATAAGCCTCAAAACCCTTTTTACCGCTTTAGACTTGTTACTCCTTGGCTTTAGTGGGGGAGATGCGTATACTTGCCAAGCTTATGATAGAATATTCGTCACGACTGGACAGTTAAACGATTAGATTTGCTTTTATCAAAATATTTTATTTTATTTCTAATTCGTTAAGTGTTTGGTTGTGCAATTATGATAAAACGAATAAGTGCTTAATTATAAAAATACATCCTATTTAGGATACATTTTCATAAGTTTAATCTAAGGTTAACTTGAGGACAAGTAAAGTTCAAGTGGGGGGATATTTGATGACATCAAATAAGTACATTTTATTAGCATCATGTATCCTATGTATATTGCTTGTTTTGTATTATTTTATATGGGAATTGATACTTAATCGCCTACTTTTTTAATTCTCAGTTATAAACAAGCATTTGGTGAAAGTTAGCTATTATGGACATAAAATGGAGCAAAATGATCAAGATTGGAAAAGTCTGAATTGAAGAGATTAAAGACCATTGCCTGACTTTGAAGCATGCGCCGCATCTGATTTTATCATGCGTCGCATATGAAACTTTGGTCAACGAAGAAAAACCAACTTGTTCTACTCCAGATACGCTGCATTACATTTCATACCTACGACGTATCACTCTCAAGACTTCACCAAAAGATGATCCAAGATACAAGAGAACATGCGCCGCATAAGAGATTGAAGATACACCGCATCTTAAGGCGGTGTACGAATATTCTGGAATATAATAATCTTGGACCCCACGCGAAGTTACCTTGATACGCCGCATCGGACCAATCCGATGCACCGTATCGGCCATACACAATCCTTACCAAGAAATCAAGTGGAGATTAGAAGCTTAATGAAGAAGTCAAGATTACAAGTCGACACTTGAAGATGCTTTTGTATTTTGGCCATAAAATCTTCATCCGGACTCCGTTTTAGTTGATTCAAGCGGCCACGGAAAAAGAAAAAGGAGATCTACCTGTATTTGAATAAGATGCGGCGCATAAGGTCTTTAGATGCGCCGTATTGGGAGATGCTCCATATCAGATTTATAGATACGCCATATCGGGTCAGTTTCAGACTTGGAGGCTACGTTTACTTATAGATGCGGCGTATCTAACTCTATAGATGCGCCGTATCGACCCAGATTTCAGAATCTATAAATACCGAACTCATTAACGAATTAGGGCATCTTTGGGAACCCTTAGGGTCATTCCCAAACGATCACAACCCCTCCAAACAGCAGAAGATCACCCTAGAAGACCTAATTATCCTTGAAGAGTATCTCTAATCATTGTAACGTATTCATTATGCTTAATACTCTATTCATTACGATTATGTTTATGCACTTTGTTATAGATATTATGGGCTAACACCCTTATGTGTTAGCCATGTTTATGATTATTTGATATTTTGATGTGTTTCTAATTTGATTGGTTGCTAAGTCTTCGTTTTAATTACTTATGTTAGTAGTTTGTTTTATTGTAATAGTAAGCTTTAATTCATCAGGATTGATGGGCTTGTGTAATGTGACAACGGAAAGATTGCACTCCCCTTAATATTGCTTTCCCATCAATTAAAGTTTATATGTTGATGTCTTTGGTGACTTTTATTAGTGCATTGATAACCTCTGTGTCTAGCTGAGCATTGATCGGGTCGCCATGCCTCTTTCCTCGCCTATTAATTCTAGAAAATAGTAGGATAGACATAAGTGATCATTAAGGGTTTACTCGCCGATAAGATTAGAGCCAACGAGAAAGGTCTAAATCTCGGTGCGTCGCATCGAACTATACACTTCATATAAAACTAGCAATAAAACAAGTGACAAGCTATTTAAATATAAACACAATTATTAAGCAGCTTTATGCGGATTCCAATCATAATGGAATCTAGACTCTAGGTACAAGAGGTAGGATGGACCGCGCCTAGTCTTGAGCACCAATCACTGCAGGTCTTAGAACTTATTAAAACTTAATCATATATGAAACTTGGTCAACACACTCTTCATATCTTTGGTATTTTCTATTGTTTGTTTATCTTAGTTTAGTTAGAATAAAACCAAACCCGTGCCAGTCTCTCAGGCTGAACCCCCCCTTTACGTTAGTTTAGGAGAGTCGAATACCTCTAGAATTAGTATATTAGAAATCTCACTCTTAGTGATCGACACCCTACTTACCAACTAGGCTACATTGATCGGGTACACTGCCCGTTAGTGTTGTTATAGGTTAAGTCGGCAAAATATAAATGTAAAACTTGATAAGGAATAATCACCTATACAACGACACACATCACCTTTCATTCACTAATATTGTAGGTTACAAAGATTAGCCTTTCATGTCTTCATAATTACCCAATGTTCATGCAAACCAAAACTGATTCTACAGCCCATAAAACTTTCTATGCGACACACACAAAAGCTCTAACATATCATATATTTAAGTTCCTGTTTCTCGTTGATTATATGTGCATGATTGTATGTTTTTATATCAGACTAAAAGACCTCAAAACTGATTTTGAGAGCAGATGTAAACAGCATGTATCGACCTATATTTTCATTATTTCATGCGATTAGAACATATCATTTTATTTAATATATATATATAACCTTCCATTCTGAATATTATTGGATCGACATAGATTAGTTTAGAAGTACAAATTGTATACATTTTCCATTACCATGGCGAGAAGAAGTAAGGACAAGAAGGTTATACCTCGGGGCTATTTATAGGAAGGAAACCAGGACCAAAGGAACAAGATCAAGAGGAACTCAAACCAGAATTTTTTTTCTTTTTTGACAAGACAAAATCTCTTCGAACCCAAGTAAAGCCACGATCAATACCACCCTTGAATCACCTCCTCTTGCACTTCCTTTTTGCACGACAGAAAGGAGAAAAAAAATATGTTGCTGCCACCTATTTTACTTCTAGGGTTTCCTGTATATTTTTTTATTGTGGAAATATTCGGTTGGAAGCACAGAATATGGGGGAGATATAGGAATGGGAGGACCGAGTATTTTGGAGATAACAAGATCAGATTTTTATCTTTTAATTTGAAATTAATTCTAGACTTTTCCCATTTATAAGTTGTGTACAAAAGTTTTAATTTTTTTTTGGACCCATACATGACATACTAGGCGTGTGATATAAGGCCAAATTATCCAAGTATAAGTTGATTTTATAAGGCTTAGTTTATGGTCTTTTATATTTTGCAATTTTTATGTTATAGTTCATAGTTAATTTACTTGTGTTTGAAAAAAAAATCAACTTATTAACGGATTTTTTAAAGTTCACGTTTTAGGTTATTATAATTAGTGATTCGATGTGAATGCTAGTTTTTGAATCACGAATAAAGCACAAAACAATGTTTAGCTTTTAATAAAATAAATTGGGTCGAACCCTTTTATTTTATATATATATATATATATATATATATATTGTCGATCCATATATATATTATATATATATATATATAATATATATTGGGTCGAACCCATATATATATATATATTATATATATATATATATATTGTCGATCCACAAATATGCAAGGAACGAGTATATTAATATATACATATGCATGACTAGATTCATGCATATACAATCATTATTAAACCAACAATAGTACATATATATATTCACCGTCAATTCATCAATACAGTGAATAATGAAAAGGATGAAAAACATGCATGTAATACGAATGTCATGACATGCATATCACTATTGAATGCATGACATAAATTATGACAATCTGTCAACATAAAATAGTAATAAAGGATTCATGTAATCTCTAAATTCAAGGGTTGTGTGTCGCCTGCCTTTTGTGAAGCCATTGGTGTGTTTATATATCCCTCAAACTCGTTCACCAAGTTAGAGTCTATTACCTCCTCAACTTCTACAAAACGACACTCAGACCCCTCCATTCCTTTCCTTGTTTTGACCGATATTAACCAACACCCCATGGGTTTGGTTTTCATACTAATAAGTCCCTCATGTATTAATTACTTTATTTGTGATTTAATAATTAAATATAACTATTTATATATTAATTATTTAACATCGATTCTCATACGTAAAGTGTGCAATCCCGTAGTCTCGTGTTCGATCCTAACATACATTGTTAGTGCAAGCAGTCTCGTTTGTTTTGATTGATGACAAACATGTAACTTGATACATAACGTAAAATGTACAAGTTACTTGTAATCTTATTTTGTCTCAACAATACATTCAACACCTCTCGACTTCTCGAATCCTCATATGGTACAACACAGGTTCGTACATGTTTGTTATGTGGCATTATGATCAAACCCTTAACAAACCATTTAGAATGTTTAAAATACGGCTAGGTCATTAAGTATTTTAAAAGGCTAACCATTCTACTTAGAACCTCATTTCACATTCTGCATATACAAGTATTTTTACTTGTACATCATGTTTTCTAAGATTAATATGATAAGTACACTTTAGGTGTCAAACTAACATGATACATCTTGGTAAACATATATTAGTTAAGCTAGTATATACATGCTACATGATCACTAGGATACATGTTACATACATATATACATTTACATTATTTACATTTTAAAACTTAAAATGGAAATATATATATGACATCATGGCATACATCATTTGGATAGCTTGTAAGATTTAGTAAAATATTTTGGAAAGATCTTCAAGCAATGAGTTGGATTGTGTAAGATCTTGGTAAGATATGTTAAGATCTAGCTGTCATGTCCCGGCGGAACCAAACAGCATAAAGGGAGGACCCCTAGAATTGGTTTTGCCAAATCTGCGGGCTGTCTGAACAGTTTTCCTATAAATAGTAGCCCATTGTTTACCCATTGTTTTAACCCACAAGAACACATATTCTCTCCACCCTTTGCATACATTTAGATCAGTAGTAAACCATATAGAAACACACATTAATCACCCTTTTCATAATGATCATAATGTTACTAACTTTCATTATGTTGTAAGCATACACTCCTAATGATCCTGTGAAGCAAGCTCAGAGATCGTGAGTCATCATCCATCACAAGCATAGCATACCTCCTGATCTACCAAAAGGCTTGGAGATCTTGAAGTCATCTTCCACCAAAGCATACCAACATATGAAGATTCAAGGGCACTTGACAACCTCATTGTTTGAAGACTTCTTATTCAACAAGTTCATGTAGATTCCACATGCATATATGAAGATCCATCACAACAAGCTTAGGGAACTTGTGATCTTCATCCATTGAAGGCTTCCTATCAATGGAAGTTCATTTAGATTAGTCATTCATATCCATGACCCATTTATGTCATGGATTATCATTGTAAACATCATTGCATCACAATCTAAACACCAAACTAGATTAGATGGTTTATGTGTTTGTGCCATAAAACACAAGGTTTCTATGTTGGGCCATAAAACATAGCGGGAGTGGTTGTACCCTTGTTAAAGAACTCGACATCTAGCTTAGTGTCGAAAATTGTATAAGCGACGTTAGGTTGATTTTACCTCGAACTAGAACTAGACATCTAGCTTAGTGTCGGAAATTGTATAAGCGACGTCGGGAGTGGTTGTGCTCTTGTAAAAGAACTCGGTATTTAGCTTTGTACCAGAAAAAGTATAAGCGACGATTGTAAGGTTTTCTCCGCCGAGAAGGGAGCTTGTTGATCTAGTGAAGTAGCTCTCGAGTTGGGTACTCGGGGAGTGGAGTAGGGCGGAGAGGAGCTCCGTGACCGAACCACTATAAATCATCGTGTTCGGTTTGCGCTTTCTTTTACTTATGGCTTTACTTTTATATTTGCATTATATGATTGCCTGTGTTGTGATTAGTTGATAATACTTGTGTGACATCTTGTTTAGTATATGCTAGTCATAAACTATACTTAACATCTTTCATATTACAACAAGCTTAAACGGACATTTGATACAACAAGTTTTAAGTGATTAAAACAGGAACGTATTCACCCCCCCCCCCCTACATTTTCACAATTGGTATCAGAGCCTCGTGGCTCTTATTTCCAAAACAAATGGTTTTTAAAATGGAGTACGATCCATGTATCAAATTACCATTGAAGTGGAATATAATATGAAAAATGTTTCGCTAAGTATACTTAGAAATTTTGTTATTAAATGTTACTTTGTATACAAGCTTGAAGATGTCTTTGGAAAATCAAAAGAAAAGATGTCTCAAAAGAATTAAGTGTCAAATTGTGTGCTTAAAGCAAATTTACGAAAAATACGATTCTTAAAGGAGTGTTTGGGATAACTATTAATTTAGTTGAAAAATCTCTTCGTAAATGATTTGATAAGTCACTTAAGTAGAAATGATACTAAAATAGGAGATATTCATATATGTAAAAGAAACTAATCAAGCTTGATGTACATCGTCATGTTTAAACACAAAGTGACGAAAAGTATCTTTCCTTTTATGCTATGCTATATGACTGCTTGTTCTAGTTGTTTGCATACATGTTGTTTGCTTGTTGAATGTTGTGATTACACTTGTTTGTTTGTAATACATAAGTGTCAATCTTGTCATGATATTCATTTGCTTGTTTATCAATTTCTTATTTATGCACAATAGGACATTTGCTAGATCTTGTGCACTAAGTTGATAAATTGTTTTTGTATTACTTATAGACTTAGATATTCTTCTTTGCGTATGTTATGTGAAAGCCTTGCATAATTTACTTAGAAATAAGAACTAAGTAAAACAAGTTAAGTATCTTGATAAGTACTGTCTTGCACAATATCTCACTTAATGGTTCAAGTGTTAAAATGTGTAAACATGTAGTAACTGTGAAAATGATGATTGGTACATTTGCTGCTAATCATGATGTTTAATGTATTTGTCTTGTCATAGGATAGAAACTTACCTTTGAATGTTCATGTGAACTAACCGTGTCATGTTCGGTCGATAACACTTTGATGTTATCAAATTTCCATGGTTAAGCCACTGTTTGGCTAAACATCCATTTTTAGTAAGTTCAAAATCCTCGGTTTGATCTTTATGTTACCATGTGTTAAAATCTGTGTTTTTGGTTTTAATCAATCACAACTAAGTAGTTACATAAGTTTTAGGAAAAATTTTGGGAATTGAACGGGTTTCGGGTCTTTTGAAATGCCCTCTGTTAAGTAATTTCACTTGGCGGATCAGATGGCACCAATTATAGGGATCCGTCTGTTCAAACTTTTGGTGCCGCCAAAATAAGTCCCATGGATTCCGCGGAACCAAAAACTGGGCTCCGCCTTTGTTATCATTTAGTTCCGCCAGAACAAACAGCTAGATTTTTAAATTTTCATTTAAATCCCTCACTCAAGATCACTCACTTTCATCACTAGAATTCGTTTCACTAATGTTCACTCATTTTAGGATTAGGAAATCTCACTTGCACCTATAGGATAATCATCTCTAACCATACTTTCAAAATTCACGAAAATGCTCCAAGGTACCTTTCTCCAAAAAGGAAGGAACCCTAAAATTGGTTCCTTGCAATCCGTGGACCACTGAGTATTTGTGATCATTACAAACATTCACTGCATCCTACTGTCCTTTACTCATCCATTAGCTTGATTTATAAATTGACAACTTCCTAACTAATCCGTACACACTGTGTGCAAAAATATCATAGTTCACATGTCCAACTTATGACTATAGATATTGTCTTATATCCACATATGTTGCCTTTCTTGGTTAACATGTCATTCCTCAAGACAATAAAGATTTACATCGAGTCATAACTCACACTTAGGTTATAGATGTAATTATCAAGTCTTGCTATCCTTATCTCAAAGTAGGATTGACAACTTAAGTATTTCGTCCGAAATATTCAAGTAAATCTGACTTACGATTGTAGTCATTAAAAGTCATATCCGAAAGAATCAACACCCAAGTGTATGAGGACATTTAAGTGACAATTACAAGTCGAGGTCAAATTACATAGTAGACGGATTTTAAGTTGTGTCAACACAATTTTTATATATGTTAGTTTCGATGCAAAGTTTGCGTGGTCGGCTATAATAATTTTACTTGGCGACTAATGTATATACACCTTAACAATTTTTCGTACAATTAATGCTTGTTGGGCTGCAGCCCAACCGAGTCAAAGGAGGAGGGGGGGAAAACCTCGGTGTTGGGCTAGACTGAATGTTTTGACCACCAACAGCCGTATGGGCCTGGTGGGCTCAAGTTAGACAGGATTTACACATTCATCTTGGACTGGACCAAAAGGGTGCTATTTGAGTTGAGTTGGGCTTCTAAATGACTGGTTTAGTTTGGTCTGGTAAAGAAAACACAACGCACCCACATACAAGTCCCAAAGGACTTGGTGTGTTTTTTGGGAGATTTTTGACCAACATTTCGACACCAATAGCCTTGTAAATCTCATGATGCGGCTCACCTTGGGGTCGAGTACCACTCGGCTGCCAACCATGAGGATCTCTCTGACATGTGTAACCTTTGGTTTGGCATAACCATTCTTGTATCGACAAGAGAATGACACATTTCGAGTGTGGGAATTTTCTAAGGACAAGGAAACAACACTTAAAACTACTTAGCGCATTAGCCGAAAGCTAATCAACTATGCATAGTCTATTTGAGTTCGCATGGAGGGTGTATTTGACACTCTATATGGGTTCGAATTGGTAAGTAAGGTTTCACTCCGATTGGGGGTTCGAACTTGGGTCAAAACGGGTACATTCTAGACTTGAACCAAGGGTATATCCCTCAATTCGTGTCACTCATTTTGGGTTCTAAATTATGTTATACTGGGAGAGTTGAGGAGCGAGTTTTCTTTGCCTCTATTTGAGGTCTAACCCGTGGCTAGCTCACCACCATGGTGGCTACCTGGGGTGGGTCTGATTCGGCAAAAGCCTCGACCAAAACCTCCCCTGTGGGGGTGGTTTTCCTCTGCCTAAGATCATCATCCAAACACCCTACTTGGGTGCTTCCATTCGAACTAATGGGTGACCAATATTTTCCTTCAACCGAAACAACATCTCTAAACCGAAAGGGTTTGTCATTTCGAATGGTTCTAATACCCCATCTCCTCATCAAACAATCATTTGGCTTAATTTAACACATCAAACTAAGGACTCCTTGGAGTCATTCGGCTTGAGAATGTAATTTCAACAATCACAACAATTTCAAAAATCCTATCTTATAGGTCATTTCTAGACTTACTTAAGGTTCTATGCCATAAGAAACAACAACAACAATCAACCTCTTGATAACAACAATAATAATCAACAATTTTGATAACCACAAAAATCCGACAACTAAATCATTACTTATTCGGTTCTAAAATTAACATAATCAATCTAAAATGATACGAATAAATTTGAAAAGATTCGAATACAAGGTTTATACCCTTACAATGATTCGAGAGATGATGAACTCAGGGGACTCGAACAAGATCCAATCTGAAACCCAGCTATCCCTAATCGAATCCCAACGACCTCAATCACTTGTTCTTCCTTAAGTGTTCTTGCTCTTTTCGGAACTTTTGAGTGTAATTGGTGAGGTGTGATTCGATTGTGTCTGGGATAATGGTTTAAAAAGAGAAAAATGGAGAGTAACTCCATACTCACTTTCGGATTTGGGAGAAGTAAAACTTCCGTTCGAGTGATCTCTCCTCATCTTATGTGGTTTCCTAGGGTTGACTTGGGGAAATCGAGACTTATGAAAAGGATGGTCATTGCTTAGATCGAAAAGAAGAGGTGTACAGAAGAGTGGGATGGAGATGGATCACGGCTTTATTTTGGGATGGGAAGCGGCGGACAAAAGCTAGGGGAAGAAGACAATATTTTTGGTTGGTGTGTGAGTGGAGTTTTATTATAATGTATATACAGGTTTTGATTTAATTTAGGGATTGAGTAAATTATACCCCGCGTCGTGCTGAACTGAGTTGAATTCGGGTTTTACCCGGAATCGATATGGATATGGAAGAGTGGATTTTTAGTGACGTTTTTATAAACTTAAACGAATTTAGGGTTTGTGGATTTAGAATAAATTATGAGTTTTAAATTTGTTACTGATGTGATATCGGTATGCGTGTTGTTCCGTTTTGAGTAAAAATGAGATAACCTCCCGTTTTTACTACATTATAGTTTGTAAATGTGAGATTGGGGAAAATTCACTGTTCTTGGTGAGATTTAATAATTTTGGTGGGTTACTGTGTGACACAGTGTGCGGGTCTGTTTTCCCGTGATAATTATGAAATCATATAAAAACCTAGTTTAGTGGTTCGGTCATAATAAATTGACAGTTATCAATTAAATATTAGTGAGAAATTTACCATTTGTCATATCCTCCCTGTCTTAGGAACGAAAACCGTCCTCGGTTTTCACTTAGGGTTACCCGATGGATTTGAGAAAAGATGCGGGTACCCACGCTTGATCTCGTCCTCCCGTTCCCACGTGTATTCAGGACCTCTTCGGGAGTTCCAACGAACTTTGACGATAGGGATACGGCTTTGCTTTAGCCGTTTGATTTCCCGATCCATTATTTCAACAGGTTACTCAACGAAATTTAACCTTTCGTCTACCTGAATTTCTTCCAGGGGAATGGCAAGCGTCTCGTCGGAGAGACATTTCTTTAGATTGCTCACGTGAAACACGTTGTGTACGGAGCTGAGTTCTTGTGGTAACTCAAGTCGATAAGCTACGGGTCCAATTCTCGTGAGAATTTTGAAAGGTCCTATATATCAGGGGTTCAGTTTTCCACGCTTCCCAAAACGAATCACGCCTTTCCATGGCGATACCTTCAGCATAACATGATCTCCAACTTGAAACTCAAGTGGTTTTCGTCTTTTATCAGCATAGCTCTTCTGACGGTCTCGAGCCGCCTGCATCCGCCTCTTGATCTGTACAATCTTTTCCTTAGTCTCCTGTACTAACTCAGGGCCGGTGAGCTGACTTTCTTCGAATTCAGCCCAGCATATTGGGGATCTGCACTTTCTGCCATACAGTGCCTCATAGGGTGCAGCTTTAATGCTGGTGTGATAACTATTATTGTAAGAAAATTCGACCAACGGCAGATGTCTATCCCAGCCGTTTCCAAAGTCTATCACACATGCTCTCAGCATATCTTCTAAAGTTTGGATGGTTCTTTCACTTTGACCATCTGTCTGCGGATGATATGCTGTGCTCATATCAAGGTCGGTTCCTAAGGCATCTTGTAAAGATCTCCAAAAATTTGACGTAAAACGACTATCTCTGTCGGATATGATGGAAAGTGGGACTCCATGTCGAGCAACTATTTTCTTCACATATAGTCGCGCAAGCTTGTCCATACTGTCGTTTTCCTTGATGGGTAGGAAGTGGGCGGATTTGGTAAGACGGTCAACGATTACCCAGATAGTGTCATAACCGCTTGACGTCCTTGGCAACTTGGTGATGAAGTCCATCGTTATACGTTCCCATCTCCACTCGTGAATTTCAGGTTGTACGAGTAAACCTGACGGTCTCTGATGTTCAGCTTTGACCTTTGAACATGTTAGACATTTACTGACATAAGTTGCAATGTCAACTTTCATATTGGGACACCAATATAGCTTTTTCAGATCGAGATACATCTTGTCGGCTCCTGGATGGATGGAATATTTCGATTTATGGGATTCGTACATGATGAGGTCTCGTATACCTCCATAGTGTGGGATCCAACTCCTGTCCTTATAACAAAATGTTCCATCTGCTTTCTTCACGAACCCATTTTCGCTTTCAGGCATTCCATAAATTTTCTCATTAGTCCTGTTTTCTTCCTTAAGAGCCTCGGCCTGAGCTTCACGAATTCTCGACGGGAGTGGTGAGACAATTGTCATACCTAACGATCGGACCCGTAGAGGTTTTGGTCTCTCCTTTCGGCTAAGTGCATCCGCTACCACATTTGCTTAGCCTGGGTAGTATTGAATTTCACAGTCGTAGTCACTGAGCAATTCTAACCATCGGCGTTGCCTCATATCAAGTTCCTTCTGATCAAGGATATGTTGTAAACTTTTGTGGTCGGTGTAAACTATCCACTTAGTGCCATAAAGGTAGTGTCTCCAGATTCTAAGAGCAAACACTACTGACCCCAGCTCTAGGTCATGGGTAGTGTAATTCTTCTCGTGGGTTTTCAATTGTCGTGAGGCGTAAGCTATCACCTTTTCTCGCTGCATCAAAACAGCTCCTAACCCATTATGTGAGGCGTCACAGTAGACTACAAAGTCATCACTGCCTTCAGGTAGGGCTAAGATAGGTGCGCTACACATGTTACACCTCGTGCCCGCTTTGACCAAAAATTAAAACTTTTTGAGCGAAAATGACTCACTTTTACGGACATCCTGTTACTCTTTTGACCATTGACAAAAATATATAAACATTCATACCTTGAGACTATTTTTAAATGAAACTAGACTCAATTACCTTCGAAACGCCAGGTGGCGCGACCCGTGACGACTTACGGATTAAAAGATATGATTTTTCAAAGTTTGCCGAAATCTGCCGAAAACCATCCATCCGATCGGTATGCACCCGCATCCGATCGGATGGAGGCTTCTGACCTCCCGGAACCATTTTCAAGTCCCGTTCTCGGAAACCTGACCTCCTGAACTCAATATTTCACCAAACTTTCCAGATTTACTTAATATATCATTGGGCTCATTTTCATACAAAAACATTTAACGTTTGACCCTCGGAATTGTACTTTACAAGTTGACGAGTTTCGCACCCAAAACCTATTTTGACCCATTTACACTACAAAACATTATCTCGGTCATCCCGAAGGATACCATCTTTAACATTCATCCCGAAGTATACCATCTTTAACATTCATCCCGAAGGATCATTAACATTCGTCACTTTATCACTTTCACATTTTAACATTGGATCCAAGCCATTGACATTTTAACACACACACATCATCTTATCCATTTTATTTAGTTTAAGCAAGCGTCATAGGGCATATGAGCCTGCTTATTACACATTTTCTATGTGTTGACCATTATATTCTTAATCCGCATTAATCATTTTCATATTCTTACTTTACCCTTTACTCTACCCGACTTTCTCTACATTTAAGCCTTCATAAATTAACTTACATTCGTTCATTAGCATCATTCATTCTTCTTACACCTTTTAAGTCATTTACACATTCTTATCATGCTTTAGTTTTCACTACACATCATTACGTTCTTACCCACACACTTAGCTTACCACATTCACATTCTTATTCCTTAACCCATCTCTTTGATTACTTATGCATTCAAGCAACTATCATTCTTTCTCGTCTTTTACATAACATCGTACTTTACTCCCATTTTATAACTTTATATTATTAGACACTTAACAATTAATGTGTCAACCAATCTTACTTTCATTTCCACTTACATGACATCATTATTCGTTATTACTTATTCATGTACACACTCAAGCTTCATATACTTTAACTTACCGTTAACCCATCTCTATATCATGTTAACACTAATCGTTAACCACTAATTATAATGCGACCATATGTTGGTCACCAATTCCTTACGGACCACGCATTATTACATGTTATCATCTCTTAACCTCATTCCTTACGCTTCATGCCAATAAAAACTTAATCATTATTATGTCAATTTCATCTTAACTTCTCACGTTACACTCTGGCACACTTATTATCACTACGTTTCATTCTTTATGCGTCAACACTTTACTTATTAGCCCATCTCTAATACCATTTATCATTCCTACTCATATTTCATTACCGTTACTCTAACATACATTCATATAATCACCGACACCAACCAAGGTGCACGGCCAACTAATAATTTAAACGCCTCAACTCCTCCACGGACTCACATCACATAAACATTAAAACATTAAAACACATTCATCATTCATCAACTTAGATTCACATAACGTATCACATATTCCTTCTTCTAACTTAAACATATACCTTACGCATTCCTTACACCTACGTTCAACGCTTCTACAAGTGGTTTAAGTCTAGGCAACCTAAAGGAAACCTAATTCACTTAAACCGAAGCTCTGATACCAAGTTGTTACACCCCGTGCCCGCTTTGACCAAAATTTAAAACTTTTTGAGCGGAAACGACTCACTTTTACGGACATCCTGTTACTCTTTTGACCATTGACAAAAATATATAAACATTCATACCTTAAGAGCATTTTTAAATGAAACTAGACTCAATTGCCTTCGAAACGCCGGGTTGCGCGACCCGTGACGACTTACGGATTAAAAGCTATGATTTTTCAAAGTTTGCCGAAATCTGCCGAAAACCATCCATCCGATAGGTATGCACCCGTATCTGATCGGATGGAGGCTTCTGACCTCCCAGAACCATTTTCAAGTCTCGCTCTTGGAAACCCGACCTCCCGAACTTGATATTTCACCAAACCTTCCAGATTTACTTAATATATCATTGGGCTCATTTACATACAAAAATATTTATCGTTTGACCCTCAGAATTGTACTTTACAAGTTGACGGGTTTCGCACCCAAAACCTGTTTTGACCCATGTACACTACAAACCATAATTACCAATTCATTAGCCCACCAAACTTAGTCAACACCATTAAGTTAACATCTTAAACTTATTCCAAAGACCCATAACCCGTTCACCACCCAAAATGGGTATATTTACACTTAATCCAAACGCCCCTTTAACTTTCACTATAAACACTTAAAGCATACTTTGACATACCGTTTGACTACCAAATCGTTATGACACCATTAACATACATTTTAACGCTTGACTCCACTTTACAAACCATTTATTGACTCACAGGGGTACCATCTTGAATGAGCTCGGTATTCTACCTAGCTCCTACACATATCAAACCTTCTATCTTCCACATTAGTAAACCTTAATCCTTAGCTCAAGCTTACCATTTCCATCACACATAAACCTACAAAATATTAAACATTTAAACCGTAAGTACGGATGCTTAGTAAGTAAAACGGGTATAACATAACATTACAATTCATTCACACATTACACATCATAACATTTAATCCTTTATAACATTGAAAACTTAACACATACCTTAACACGTAAGCATCAATATCCCTTTCTAATCCAACCTTGTCTAATCCATCAACTAACCTTACACTTACTTCCACATAACATCACCATACAAACAATTCATTAATCTTAATATATATAAACACATAATGCATAGAAGTCATCATAACATCATCTTATAGCCGGTTTACTTACCTTGATTCCAAGCTAAGGTAACATTCATCATTTTCACCGTCTAGGGTGGGGCCTATTTGTATCCGGGAAATGGGTGTTACAATACCATCCCCCTTATTTAGATTTCATCCCCGAAATCTCTCGTTTATTTCTAACTAAAACTTAGTCTCGTCTTACTCCCATTCTTCTTAACACTTTCAATTCTTAATCCATTGGTTGCAATGATCTATGTGATCTTGCAATTCAAGGTCCACTATACGCACATCATACTCTTAACTCATTCTATTTCTCGCTTAACTTCTCTAATCTTTCATTTCTTCTCAATCATTATGTCATTCAAGACATAATCCTTGCCACTAATGTATACCATTTAACCATTTCTACGTCTATCACATAACCTACTAACTCGTTCCATTCTAACTTTCCCATCAAGGACTAGGGGTCACTTGAACATTACACACCCTCTTAACTTTTCATAAGTCAACATTTATTATCTTTCTATTTTTATCGTAACCTTACCACTATCCCATTAACATTTTTACTACACGTTACGTTTGCCTTTACTTCTATTCTCATAATTTTATAGAGCCTTTAGTCCATATTAGCGTTTATTAGCATTCATTACTTCACTTTACCTTCAATTCACATTGCAAACAAACATATCATTTAAAACTTTAATCATTTCAACTTACACTTTAACACCTAAATCATATACTTCACTTGACGTTTCCTACCTAGGGTCGTTATTCAACTCATTATCTATCCACCTATCTTAACTCCTTATGACTTCTAATCATCCTAGACTCCCTTTTCTACCCTTTCACCCTACTCATGCCATGTCAGGAACACATAAGCCCACTCATTCATACTTCCTCATTTACATGGAGAGGCGTCCCAAACGATGTAAATCAAGAAATACAAACTCATTGTTCGGTGATTTACGACTTCTTTATTTAAATGAAATGGCATCCCAGTCCATTTAAATAAAGAAACTATAAACCATCCTACTTATACACTTCCGACATAACACTCATACCTATCCATTACACGTTTCAGCTTTTAATATTTCCATTCTTTTTACACTTCACATTGCTTTTACCTTTTTAAACTTGGATCCATATCTTTATCACATTCACCTTGGGGATATTTTTATATGCCAAGGATGTAGGCAACCCCTTGCCGATGAAGGCAATACTTTTTATCCCGGAGGATCTTTAACACATCCCGAAGGATTCTTTAACATCCATTATCTCGGTCATCCCGAAGGATACCATCTTTAACATTCATCCCGAAGGATACCATCTTTAACATTCATCCCGAAGGATCATTAATATTCATCACTTTATCACTTTCACATTTTAACATTGGATGCAAGCCATTGACATTTTAACACACACACATCATCTTATCCATTTTATTTAGTTTAAGCAAGCGTCATAGGGCATATGAGCCTGCTTATTACACATTTTCTATGTGTTGACCATTATATTCTTAATCCGCATTTATCATTTTCACATTCTTACTTTACCCTTTACTCTACCCGACTTTCTCTACATTTAAGCCTTCATAAATTAACTTACATTCATTCATTAGCATCATTCATTCTTCTTACACCTTTTAAGTCATTTACACATTCTTATCATGCTTTAGTTTTCACTACACATCATTACGTTCTTACCTACGCACTTAGCTTACCACATTCACATTCTCATTCCTTAACCCATCTCTTTGATTACTTATGCATTCAAGCAACTATCATTATTTCTCGTCTTTTACATAACATCGTACTTTACTCCCATTTTATAACTTTATATTATTAGACACTTAACAATTAATGTGTCAACCAATCTTACTTTCATTTCCACTTACATGACATCATTATTCGTTATTACTCATTCATGTACACACTCAAGCTTCATATACTTTAACTTACCGTTAACCCATCTCTATATCATGTTAACACTAATCGTTAACCACTAATTATAATGCGACCATATGTTGGTCACCAATTCCTTACGGACAACGCATCATTACATGCTATCATCTCTTAACCTCATTCCTTACCCTTCATGCCGATAAACACTTAATCATTAGTATGTCAATTTCATCTTAACTTCTCACGTTACACTCTGGCACACTTATTATCACTACGTTTCATTCTTTATGCGTCAACACTTTACTTATTAGCCCATCTCTAATACCATTTATCATTCCTACTCATATTTCATTACCGTTACTCTAACATACATTCATATAATCACTGACACCAAACAAGGTGCACGACCAACTAATAATTTAAACGCCTCAACTCTTCTACGGACTCACATCACATAAACATTAAAACATTAAAACACATTCATCATTCATCAACTTAGATTCACATAACGTATCACATATTCCTTCTTCTAACTTAAACATATACCTTACGCATTCCTTACACCTACGTTCAACGCTTCTACAAGTGGTTTAAGTCTAGGCAACCTAAAGGAAACGTAATTCACTTAAACCGAAGCTCTGATACCAAGTTGTTACACCTCGTGCCCGCTTTGACTAAAATTTAAAACTTTTTGAGCGGAAACGACTCACTTTTACGGACATCTTGTTACTCTTTTGACCATTGACAAAAATATATAAACATTCATACATTAAGACCATTTTTAAATGAAACTAGACTCAATTACCTTCGAAACGCCGGGTTGCGCGACCCGTGACAACTTACGGATTAAAAGATATGATTTTTCAAAGTTTGCCGAAATCTGCCGAAAACCATCTATCCGATCGGTATACACCCGCATCCGATCGGATGGAGGCTTCTGACCTCCCGGAACCATTTTCAAGTCCCGTTCTTGGAAACCCGACCTCCCGAACTCAATATTTCACAAAACCTTCCAGATTTACTTAATATATCATTTGGCTCATTTACATACAAAAATATTTATCGTTTGACCCTCGGAATTGTACTTTACAAGTTGACGGGTTTCGCACCCAAAACCTGTTTTGACCCATTTACACTACAAACCATATTTATCAATTCATTAGCCCACCAAACTTAGTCAACACCATTAAGTTAACATCTTAAACTTATTCCAAAGACCCATAACCCGTTCACCACCCAAAATGGGTATATTTACACTTAATCCAAACGCCCCTTTAACTTTCACTATAAACACTTAAAGCATACTTTGACATACCGTTTGACTACCAAATCGTTATGACACCATTAACATACATTTTAACGCTTGACTCCACTTTACAAACCATTTATTGACTCACGGGGGTACCATCTTGAATGAGCTCGGTATTCTACCTAGCTCCTACAAATATCAAACCTTCTATCTTCCACATTAGTAAACCTTAATCCTTAGCTCAAGCTTACCATTTCCATCACACATAAACCTACAAAATATTAAACATTTAAACCGTAAGCACGAATGCTTAGTAAGTAAAACGAGTATAACATAACATTACAATTCATTCACACATTACACATCATAACCTTTAATCCTTTATAACATTGAAAACTTAACACATACCTTAACACTTAAGCATCAATATCCCTTTCTAATCCAACCTTGTCTAATCCATCAACTAACCTTACACTTACTTCCACATAACATCATCATACAAACCATTCATTAATCTTAACATATATAAACACATAAACACATAATGCATAGAAGTCATCATAACATCATCTTATAGCCGGTTTACTTACCTTGATTCCAAGCTAAGGTAACATTCATCATTTTCACCATCATCATCTTCCATTATCATCATCATTCCTCTTCATCATCATTCATACCTCCTAAACCATAACCATCAATGACAAGACTTATCAACATAATACATCAACACCAAGGTCAAGGGTTTATATATATAACCCATCACACATACTTAACTTCCTTCCTTGATCATCATATGATCATGCCTTGATCATATGATGAATACCCACTTTCCTCCTAACCTATAACTTCATTAGAATCTAAATAGGGAGATTACTTACTTGGGATATCCTTGCTAGGGAAGACCATAAGCATAAAGTCTTCATCTTCATCCTTTCTAAGCTATCACAACCATACTCTTTTCCATCCTTTTTCTTCTTATAACCGGACCAACAAACACACCCTAGGATAATGTGAAAAATGCTAGAATCCTCCACACCCTAGATATTTAATTGCACAAGTTTGGTCCATTGGCAAGAATGGCCCCTCAATCTCTTTCCTTCTACTTTAGCCACACTACATATTAAAACACTTATAGTCTATGACAACTCAAGTCCCTTGATTCTACTTTCATTCTAATTGTACAACCTAATACTTTCTATAAGGAAAAAATGCTAGAATCCTCCACACCCTAGATATTTAATTGCACAAGTTTGGGCCATTTGCAAGAATGGCCCCTCAAGTCTCTTTCCTTCTACTTTAGCCACACTACATATTACAACACTTATAGTCTATGACAACTCAAGTCCCTTGATTCTACTTTCATTCTAATTGTACCACCAAATACTTTCTATAACCTTATAACACATTCGTTGACCATCAAGTTGACTATCGGGTTTGACCATAACGCAACATTCGTTGACTAACCATTCACGTTAAACCTTTAGTCAATTCCATCTAGGGTGGGGCTTATTTGTATCCGGGAAATGGGTGTTACAACACAACTTGTCCTTGAGAAGTTGAAAAGCTTCTTCCGCTTTCTCTCCCTAGTCGAATTTCTCATTT